>RXPK01000202.1:812117-1062496 GCA_004143645.1 Protaetia brevitarsis | reverse complement strand
GACGCTGCATACGTCATAAGCAAATATGACGTAACTACAAACATTCATGATTTGGTCTGTAGATATGTATATCCATAGAACTACAAGGGATAATAAGTAATCAATAAGAAAACAGTACAATTGGTATGCTAGATTAATATTTCGAAAGCAGAGTTTCAACAATATTTACATACTTACATATTTTACTACACATAAATTTTCTTGTGTTTTCCAATCATTTAAAAAAATCGATACAATAATAGACAAAATATGCATTAAGTTTAATACATAATAAATGGAGCAATTATTGTGGTATTATTCCAATCGCGAATTTCCAACAGGAAACACTAAGGGTAAACTTTAATTAGTTTACTACGTTTGATGGAAAAGCTTTAGTTTCCGATTTCAAAAACAATCCGTGAGTTACAGTTTCGTATTACCTTTTGTTATTTCAACACCAACATAAATGTTTGGGGCGGGATATTTCTTAAATAAACTTCCCTGATAGAAATATCTGACTGCATGCGAAGGGCTATTTTGTGCTCTAGAGTTAGTTAATTCAATTTCTAGAACATCCAATGGAGCTGAGAAAAACGTTGCGGTTTTGTAAGGGAACTTTCTTGATTGGTATATAATTTAATCTCGAGGTAATTTAAGTCTATATATTATTACTTGAAATAAAAGAAATTACTAAAATACTACGTATATTATACTGGTTTCATGCACTCTGCTTGCGTAACAGAACAACTTAACAGCCTGCATGGCGCAAACCACCTACTTATTCTTACTATACTACTTACTGCTTACTTCCCACATCGAAAAATTTTATTATTTCGAGTTACATATCCCACATTCATTTTACGATGTTGTAGAATCACTAAAATTATAACGGTAGTCAGTTCGCTTTTATTTTCCTGTGAAATGTCAGAACGTAGACATAGCAATTTCCGCTATATAACAGACGTTTTGCATATCAGGTGTGATCTCCAATCATTTATGATTGTTTGAATAAGAAATTTTTTATTATATTATTATTGTCTGTCTTTAGTCACAAAGAAAATAAGCGGCACCTTTTGCCAGCAGATATTTAGAAGTTATTGATACAAGTTGACCGAATTTCGTGCGTATTCAAAAGGTTGTGTAGTGTCTTTAACAGTCTCATCAGAATTAACTAAGCGAGCGAAACTTACACTGTTGAAAATATTATCGGTGTTGGCGTTAATTTTGCGCTAGTCAAATATTTTAGTGTTGATTTTTACAAACTTTGCCAGACGAGTTGACTACGTGTGTTTAGTAGGACAGAAGTTACTAAAATTTCGTGTGAATTCTTTGTTCAGATATGAGGATTTACTATTTTTCTAGACATTCAGAAGCGTCAACCAATCAAAATTTTTCCTTCGGATAGAAATATAGAAACCTCACCTAACCTAATACGGTACTGCATCATACGCACCACGTGCATTGCACGTGTATCTGTTTGCGGGTTTGTTTCTGCGTATTAACATATCCAAACAAACCACCAAACGTGTACTGACCTGCAAAGTGTAACCTTGTGTTATTAAACGTTAATTCCAGTGTGCATAAAAAATTTCAACATCCTAAAGATCTATTGGGAACATCTATTTACGTAATTAGTTCAGATTTGAGTCAAATAGCATAAACATTCAGTTAATTTTATAATGCTTCTCAAAAAATTCATTTTAATATTGGCACTTTTAGTTGAAACCAAAACCTTTGAGTGAGTGGTTCTGCATATTTATAATTGAGAAAACGTCTTAAAGAGAGAATATTATAGCAAAAGACGTCAATATACCGCATTCATTTAGTTAAGCAGCTAGTAAATTTGTCTAGTCTGGATCAAATAAAATGTGACTAGAAGTATTTTATAATTCCACGTGTCGGTTGGACAAAATAACCCCTTAGCAATAGACAATACTTGACTATCTTTGCTCGTCAAATTTAAACTGGTATAGTTCTGGAGAAAATAACACGAAAAGAGTGTGGACCTCTCCTGACTATTAAATTAGTCAAAAAAGTATTAAAATTTTCAACAGTGTAGATAAAACACGGAAATATTATCAAATTCTTAACAAAGGACAGAAATGGATCCAAGAATTTATTATTATGGCGTTTCCATACCCGGCGCCTAGGACTTTTACTGCAGGCTTTTGGAAACTGAAGACGTGAGTGATTCTTTTACCATCCCAAATAGGTCATGGTTAATATTGGCAATTTGGTACAGTTTCCATCTAGTATCTAGTAGGTGAACTCAGATCCATAGCGTATTTAAAATAATGTAAATGGAATATATGAGGTAAAATTGTGGTTAAAAGATTAGACTCTGAGCAACATAATTTTCATTCATTAAGCATTACTACAACATCTATATATGACAAATTGATTAATATCTATAGCAAAGACAAGTTGTAATGTAGGCAGCTTCGATAAGGTAAGGATAAGAAAAAGCTCCTTTGAAATTCTTCGCCAAATACTTACCCGGATTAAGTTAGCATATGCTGAGCACTATCACATCGAAAGCGAAGCAGATGCCTTCTCTAGTGGCGTTAGCAGAAAAATCTTATGAATTTCATCAATACAAGATAATGACGAATCAGACGGATTTTCCAATGATAATATACTATCTGAGGATGATATTGCTGTGACAACCGATCAAAATTTGAGAAGTCGGGATTCTTCAGAAAATAGTAGCAATGAAAAGTGGACAGGGACAGAACAACACCTTTCAGTGAAAATCCCACAGTAGATACTAATTTAGATTCCGATGCCACTCCGTATCAATATTTTGAGCTGTTTTTCTTTGGCAAAGAAGTGCTGACAATAGTTACAACTGACACGAACAGGAGCGCCCAAGAAAAATTCCAAAACATACCTGCAGCAACACGAAGAAAGGAACTCAAAAAATAGACCCACGTAATTCAAGACGAAATGACAGTTTTTATGATTGTTGTTTAGCAGGTACTGTCAATTTTCCCCGATTATATGACCAGTGGAGTATAGATACCATTTTTGGCAAAACTATTTCGAGATGTTTACTGAAATATTGCAGTACCTTCGCTTTGTAAACCATGGAGCTTTTATTGACAAATTGGAACGATTGTATAAGACAAAACCATTGCTTGACATGATGATGAACAATATAAAAGGGATTGGGAAATCTGTGATCCCTTGGAGAGGTCGTTTGGAATTCAGGCAACATATCATAAATAAACGGCAGTTTGTAATAATTTTTCCCAAGCAAAATGTTTTCTCCTCACGCAGGATTCGAACCTGCATTCTCTCGTTTGCCGGACGAGCGCTTTACCAATGGGTGAAATTTACCTTGGGAGAAATTCCTCCTAATTATTGCAGTTAAAAGCAGAAATACATTAATTTGTTATTTTCAAACTGTAATAGAAGCTTGCAATCTTTGCAAGCGAGTTTTATTTTTCTCAATGTTATTATCTATGTTGGAAAAGGAATCTTGGAGGAGGAAGGTGGAGGTTCACACACAACAGAAATTGTTAAAAAACTGTTGAAAGTCTACACCAATAAAAGTCATGAAGTCTACTTAGGCAACCACTACACCAGCATTCCTTTAGCAAAGGATTTGTTCAAGCAACAAATTCTCATGGCCGAAGCTTTGATGTAATGTGGAAAGTGTAATCCTACGGAACTGCTGAAACAGAAATTGAAAGAAGGAGACTCAGTCTATAAAAGAAGGGGACCTGTGCTGGTAATTAGATGGAGGACAGAAGTTATGTGGCAATGATATCTAAAAAAAATCATGAGATGAAAGAATTTGAGGACAAAAGAATAGCGAAAAAAATGAAGCTGCAATGTGTGCTGGATTATCATTACATGTCTGTAATTGACAGAGCCTGGTAGAGATGGTATAGAAAAGTATTTTTTTTACATAACAGATATTTGTCAATGGAATACATTCTGAGCATATGCAAAAACAAATAAACTAAAAACAAACGGCTATCTTCATTTTAAGAAACAAGTTATAAAAGGTGTTATATAAACACAAATTATTAGGAGCAAGAGATCCGAAGAGATGACTACTTTTCTTTACTTGCAACCTGTATCACTTACAGAAAAGGACAAATCTGCTATGAACCGCTGTAGCATGTTATGTGAACAAGAAGCAATGATAGAACTCCATACATGGCTGTTTAGTTTTATCGTCACTTACGTATATGTATTTGTAAACAGAAAGGAGAGGTAAAAGAATTGTGGGAACTTGAGAGAAAAATAATAAGAAATATTAGTGATCCAATGAAAAAAATGACAATGGCTTTCTAAGAAGAATAATATACAAGTGGAGGAAATGTTAGATGGAGAAATACGATGGGTGGATGATCTTAGACTACAATGATTTGTTTGAATATGTTGAGAGAAGCTACGAATTAAAAACAATAACAAAAATTGCAAGCTAGTTGTCACTGGATGCATAAGCTCTTAATAGGATTAGAATAGCCGATTTTTGGATAAAGAAAGTGCAGTGGCACAGGTAGTAAAAGGGAGTGCAAGGTTATAAAGATGTAGAGGATTGATATTCTTGTAAGATAGACTGTCATAATTCAACAAAAGCTATTGATATAAATCAACTTTTGTAAAGTGTTAGTTGGATTTTTACAAACAAGTTTTAATCAGCTTGCAAAACTTGTAATTAGTTGATACCTTGCTGGAAAACTTTATTTAGCCGGTTTTTACTTATTAATTAATGAAGGAGTATTTTTCAAGTTATAGAACACACTAAGTATATTTTTTTAATTATTGGTAGCTTTACCATATACACTGCGGAAATCCTAAACAGTAATTGCTAATACGTTTTATCATGAATAGGTTTGATTGCAAACTAAATATAAAATTCTTCCTACAGTAAAATACATGAACTCTGTAAGTATAGAGAATGTAGAAAACATCACAAAGTTAGGAAAACAAAAACTCCCTCACGTACAATATAACAACGTAAAAGTTTTGAAGATAATAATTTTAATGGAATATTACCTTCGTTAATCAGTATATTCCAAAATGATTAGCTTTAAGGAGAAGAGGCGCCTTTCGGAGTTTCCTTTTAATCCTCTCATAAAGACTTTTCCAAAACGTAAATTGGGAACAAGTAATTTTATTCTGAAGCTTCTAAATAATTGAAATGTCTCGAGGCTGGTAGAAAATTGTTTGTAGGAACATTGTAAACTTTTTCTCAGAGAAAAACATTTTAAGAGCTTTATATTTTATTTCCTCCAGCGATATCGCATTAAATGTTAAAAATAGCGTAACAAGGATAACATTTCTTAGTACTTTAGTAGGAGGATGTTTGCGCGATTTCTGACTTTTTTGATATTTCTTCTGAAGTTTCTCTTTTTGTATCTGATAATTAGATGCATTGCTATCAATTGACTAATACTAAACCTTTAAATGTAATCCTTCTTTGCAGGTGAACTACAAATTTATTGAAAACTTAAGTGCAAATTTTTCGATCAAATCAGTGTCTGTTGAAAGATAGAGCAATACTAAATACAGCAACAATGGAATGTCTCTTAAACCTACCGCCTTTCCATTTGGTGATAATGGGCGAGGCAAGAATGGAGCAGCTCAGATTGCAAGGACTACCAAATGACAGATATGCAAGATTGGGATATAATAATATTGCCCACCATGTGGAAAGCAATCTTCTGGGAATGAGATAAGCCCACATGATTTCGACATATCCTTTTAATAGAAATATAGAATAGCCTGATAGATCCCAATAAAATCACTTTGCTGTGAGTGCCTGGAGATTCAGCAATTGAAGGAAACCAAAAAGCCGATGAGTTAGCAAGAAAGGAATCATCTGCTTCATATGTAGACTCAGGTTCTATTCTAGGAGTATCTATGAACACAGCACGAGAATAGCTAAGGACAAATCCTTAGCCCCCTTGACCCAAAGATCAAAGGAAAACACAAAGAACACTGAAATAATACAACTAGGCAAATTCATCGTAAAAAGAAGGCTGAAGACCTCCTACAGCACAGTAGGAATCATCCTCACATCGTAACAGGACACTGTGCACTGAAAAGACACGGAAAATTGGGATCAACACTGGAAATACCAACTGCAGACTCTGTAATGAGATGACAGAGAACGCATACCACATTCTGTGTGAATACGAGGCGCTGAACACAAGAAGACTGCTTTAGGAAAGTCAAAAATGATCCAGAGATTTTATTAATTAAATATAATAAATTGTTTTGGGAACACGTGGATTCCCATTATTAACCGAAGACCGAGTCTCGTGTTGCGCCCAACAAACGCCAATCAGGCCAACAGTTATTACGGACTACGTTAATGAAGTTGGAATTCGTAGTCTTGATTGATCAGCATCCAATCCAGATCTTAATCAGGGAGAATACTTTTTGGGGTGGATTCTAGCAATGACTGCAACTTTGAAAGAGCTACGATTAGCTTTTTTTTTTAGAAGAATTCGAGATAACTCCTCAAGTTGGCTTCCAAAATTTAGTACATTCAATGGCAAAATGAATAAACAGTGTAACCTAGGCTCCAGCAGTGCATACAAATGATTAACATTCAGTTTAAAGTTGACTAGAAGCTGTCTTAAGTTTTTTTTCAAGTATTCTAGATATATTATAATTAAATTTTGTTTGTACGCTTATTGGGAATGCGTACTGCTCAACATAATTTAAGTGTCTGAAGGAATTAATAATCGTTTTTCCTGGTCATTGTAGATATACAGATATTGGTCTATAACTTAATATATATCCAGTATTTATCTGGATACACGCGGGATAGACATCTATTAATTAAATTTTCTAAGAGACCTGGCAAATAATATTGGATGTGTTCTAAAATAAAATATAGTTAGTCAACAAAGCTCACAGAATATTTTGTTAGATATATCTTTAAGGATTTTTTGGTAACTCTAGTTGATACGCTGGCAACAAGAATAATCTATTGGCGTTCATATCTAGTTATTGTGTGGGTATGTCTTCTGTAAATGTTGTTTTCAATTACTGATGCTTCTAAACAATTATATTAGGAATACGTTTCAATCCAACCTAAAATGCAATAACAGTGGAAAAAAAACAAAACACTTGAAGACATGGGACGTCATCAAAGTCTGCAGAATGTTTTAAAGCTGGAGCTTTAAGAAGTTTTTATAACGCAAGTTGATGCGTTGGCATTAAGAATAATCCAATTGGGTTCAAACATAGTTATTTGTACGGGTAAGCCTTCTACAAATGTTATTTCCGATTGCTGTTACTTTAGATTATAATTCAGTATCTGAAAAACTATATTAAGAAGACGATTCAATCCGAAACAAAAATGCGATGACAGTGAAAAAGGTAAAAAACACCTTAAGACATGGTACGTCATCAACGCTGCATAATGTCTCAATGCTGAATCTTTAAGTAGTTTTTATACTTAAGTTGACGCGTTGACGTCAAGAATAATTCATTGGTGCTCAAATATAAATAATTGTGTGTGTAGGTCTTCTGTAAATGTTGCTTCCAATTGCTGTTGCTTTAAATTATAATTCAGCATCTGAACTATGGTTTTAGGAAGGAGTTTTATTTTCGAAATGAAAATGCGGTAACAGTGGTAAAGGAAAAAGCATCTTAAGATAGGGTACGTCATCAATGCCTACATAATGTTTCAAAGCTCAATCTTTACGGAGTTTTTGTAACTCAAGTTGGTGTGTTAGCATCGAAAATAATCTATTGGCGTTCCATATATAAGTATTCTTGTAGGTAAGTCTTTTGTAAATGTTGTTTCGAAAAAAGAAAAAAAACATCTTAAGACATATGACGTCATCAAAATTTGGAGAATGCTGTTTAAGAAGTTTTTATAATTCAACTTGATGTATTGGCTTCAAGAATATACAATATATATATATTGGGGTGCAAATATAGTTATTTGTATGGGTAAGCTTTCTTTAAATGTTATTTTCAATTGCTGTTGCTTTAAATTATAATTCAGTATCTGAAAAATGATTTTAAGAAGACGATGCAATTCGAAACATAAATGCGATTACAGTGAAAAAGGAAAAAGCATCTTAAGATAGGATACGTCATCAATGCCTACATAATGTTTCAAAGCTCAATCTTTACGTAGTTTTTGCAACTCAAGTTGGTGTGTTAGCATCGAAAATAATCTATTGGCGTTCATATATAAGTATTCTTGTAGGTAAGTCTTTTGTAAATGTTGAAATGTTTTTGTAAATGAAAAAAGAAAAAAACATCTTAAGACATATGACGTCATCACAATTTGCAGAATGCTTTTTAAGAAGTTTTTATAATTCAAATTGATGTATTGGCATCAAGAATATATCCATTGCGGTGGAAATATAGTTATTTGTATGGGTAAGCCTTCTGTAAATGTTATTTTCGATTGTTGTTGCTTTAAAGCATAATTCAGTATCTGAAAAATGATTTTAAGAAGACGATGCAATTCGAAACATAAATGCGATTACAGTGAAAAAGGAAAAAGTATCTTAAGATATGATACGTCATCAACGTCTACATAATGTTTTAGAGCTGAAGGTTTAGATGGTTTCTATGAGTCAAGTTGAAGCGTTGGCATCAAAAATAATCCATTGGTGTTTAAATATAAATATTTGTGTGGGTAGGTCTTTTGTAAATGTTGTTTTTGATTGCTGTTGCTTTAAATTATAATTCAGTATCTGAACAATTCGAATTCCAAACAAAAATGTGATAAAATGGAAAAAGCATCTTAAAGCATGATGCGTCATCAACATCTGCATAATGTTTCAAAGCTGAATCTTCAAGTAGTTTTTGTGGCTCAAGTCGGTGCGTTAGCCACCAAAAAAATCAATTGGTGTTCATATATAAATTTTTGTGAGTGTCTCCTGTAAATGTTATTTCCAATTGTTGTTGCTTTGAATTTTAATTTCAGTATGTGATGATACAAAGATTTCAATTCGAAACAAAAATGCAAGTAACTGTAGAAAAGAAGTAAAGAGTTATTTATTGGATACAATTTTTCTGTAAATGTTGCTGCTTTAAATTGTGATTCAATGTCAGTCAAAGAATGTTTTCAGGAGTTCGATGCATTCCGCAAAAAGATAATAGTGAAGAATTAAAAAAAATCATCTTACCATATCGTAAGCCACCAACTTTTCCGGGGTTGTTGACAGTTGATTGTCGAAGTAGTTGATCTCGGTGAATCTGTTGACGATTAGTGTACTCGGTGCGGTCAAATGGCTACTGTACACATGAGGGGCACATTGGGCGCAGGGGCAGGGTGCTGGCGTTGCTGCTGTGGCCTGCTGGTATACCGGTGGCGCTATTTCGGGACAGGGTACGGGACAAAGGGGCACTACGTAAGGGATTTGGGCGGGTGCGTTCAGAAAGTACGTCGTGATTGCTTGAGAGGGACCGCGGGTGTAGATCTCAGCGAACCTGGTCGCTGCCGTCACGAGACGCCTAGAGTCGATTTCTCTCTATACTATTCTTTTCCTATCTACTTGTTGATTGTCCCTTCTACTATATATGGAGAATCGTCCTTAACACGCGGCGGAAATTAACGGATTTACTCGAATTTTTGATTGTACACGCGCTATAATCTCAGTTCTTTTCTTTTCTTTACCTAGGGTAGGATTGTCTTTTTTTGTTTTTAATTGAAATTTGATTGCGATCAATATTGCACGATTGTCTATATACCTATATATTTTTTTTTAATTCCCAAATTTATATGTATATATATTTAAAAATCTACTTATAGTAGTAATAATCCTAAATACTCCTACTTTAAATATCCTTACGTAAGTACGTTATATATCATTAATTAATTTCTTTATTATATTATATATGTATATATATATAGACCTCTTTTTTTTATTTCGAATAATATAACTTTAAAATAACTGAGCAATATAAACTTTGATTCAATAAAATATACTGAGATTAACCTACGGATATGTATATTATAATGTAACAATTTCTTTATTATTTAACCTAGAAGTAATTCTAGCTAAATGATTATATTTATATTATATGTATATAAACGATAAATTAATACTGAATACGTATATTTGAATTGCAATTAGCACAACCTTCGATTTCCGAACTATTTCCCTCGCTTACTTTGAAAACCCTTCGATTAGAAAATAAAGATCAAAGAAAAAGAAATCCCCACAAAAGAGATATGTCCCAATTAATTGAAACGCGTAGGAAGGAAGTGAAACAATTTCCCAGTTTATATGATATTATAATAATAGTAGCCTATTTACATATACAAATGATTGTCGTCTACACAAATATATTATACTTTTTATTCTCTAAATTATTTGATATATTGACTTGATTGCGAGTTTCTGACATGTATAGACACACGTCAATTTTATATTATATTAATTGATATATTACGCTAAAATTATCTAACTAGTATTTTATAATAAATTATATTAGTATAATAAATATTTTTATATTTATATATATATTATATTGCACTGGGCCCTTCTGATTGAAGCTCGGTATTTTCTCTTTTTTTTTTATTATTATTATTTTCAAATATTTAATTTAATAATTTCTTTTTTTTGACTGAGGACGGTGTAACAAATACGATGTGCCGGCACTGACTTACAACTGTTTCGGATTCGTCCGTCAGTGTGTGTATTATAGCAAGTTAGAGGAGGTCAAGAAACTCGCCAAACGAAGTAGTAATAGCAACCTCTCTCTTACTAACCGTAAATCCTATCACACGTATTACAGAAAGTGTTTTTACTATTTCCTTACGTACGTAAAAATATCTATAATTTATTACACATTATTATTATTATTTTATACACTTACGAATACTATTCCTATTATTATTATTAATTATTTATAATATTTATATATTTTAATGCTTACTTAGCACGATTGAATATAATGATTGTCGTAAATTCTTGTTGGACAAGACGCTGGTCTGGTCTTTGCCGTCTTAAAAATGTCAAAATAAATTACTTAATTTATAACAACAAACAGAAAAAGAAAACAAACTTTTTTTTTATTATACTTTCTATCTCGTTTTACAAAATAGAAATTTTCTTTCTTTTGTACTAGTGGTAGGAGTTATAGTATAGGATTTGAGGGTATGCGACAGTCGCCCTCAAATGCTTACTAGTTATTTTTATTTTTTAATGTGATAAATACGGTTAGTACAAGAAGAGAAAATCTTTTTTCTTTTACACAACTAGCAACAATATTACACACAATGTATTATCCGATAGTCTATTCTCGTTCGCTTCTTAAATATTAATAAGAAAGAAAATATACGGTAATTGGGATGTAATTTACCTTATCTTCGTGGATTATTTTCGAATCTTCGTCCTTCGGATAGTGAGATTTAAGGACACTGTTGTTATATACTGTTGCTCTTCCGTTATTAATTTTTTTTTAACGAGCAGCACTCGGTCTACAGAAATTTGAATGATAGACGATAGAAAATGTTAGAGTGTTAATTATTTCCCGCGTTCTTGTTATTCTGTTTTTTTTTTTTTGGTCAAATAACAAAATTATTCGTTTTTTGCGTATTAAACTAAATACAAAGTGAACTATATAAACAACAAACAAACGCAAGATTTGACAGCAGATAGACGGCGTTCTCTGATGATGATATTTTTCAGTGATTTTCAGCAGGATCTCTTCCTGTTCGTTCTCTCTGTCTCTCTCTCTTTATATACGATGTTTCCGGTGAGTGTGTGCGATTTTCGCTGACCTTCCAGTCGATTACGTACTCGGGATTTTGTCAAAATTTAATGAGATTGATCGTCGTGGTCTTCGCAACACTTCAATTTTTTTTTTGTTTTTCGATTTTTCTTTTTGAATTTATTCGTTTTAGGTTTATTATTATTCTTTTTTTTTTTAGAACACCCGGAAGGATTTGATAGGATATATGATTAGCGTGAAGGACCGGTGGAATAGAGTAAAAATAGTAGTTCGTAGGAAGTTGAGAGGTTTTTTGGTGGACCGCCGCACTCGCTGGCTTTTTAGCCCGGACTGCACGGATCCGGCACAGGCGAGGAGCACCTCGGCCGGCTGACGAACCTGCGCAATCCTCCCATCTATTTTCCGTCTCACTCGCGCGGTGGCGTTCTGTGTGTGAACGTTCCCGTCGCGTTTCTCCGGTTTTCTGGTGGCGGGAGAGTTTAAGGAGGAGTTGTGTGTATGTATGTACCCCGCGCGGATCTGTGTGTGCGTTCGTGTGCCAGAGCGGCTGTACGGTATGTACAGTCAGCAATGAAACGATAGCGCACACGCGTGTAAGTATACCTCTACATATTTTCGGAATCTAGAGATCTTGGATGGTACTCTGACGAATTTCAACGGTACAGTCTACGACGAGCACTTTAATTGAAACCAGCCACCTCAAATAACTCTTGATTTATATAAAATTCGGAAACCTGTCAATTATCATATCAAGGAGGAGGACAACTTTTAATAAATCTCACGATTTAAAATCATTTTTCATCATTTTTAGTGCCCATAATATATGTGCATTCAATACTGCGTTGAATGGTGCTGACTGGAAAATAGTTTATGAAAATACAGTCCTAGATTCCCCTTTTAACACTTTTTATGACATGTTTCATTTATACTTTGACTCCAGTTTCCCGGTTACCACCATCTGGGGAAGTAAAAATAATTACATTGGGCTACCGTGGTACAACCCAACGGTTAAGTTATACGCAAATGAAATTAAAAATCTTTACAATCACACTGAGAAAAATGGGTTAAGCTGTTAAGTAAAGTGTTTACTTGATAAAAAATCATTTACTATAGTTTAAGTTTTACTTGGACCCATTCTCTTCAGTTAATACCTGGAACTAAACCCAGTTTCCTGAATACAAGTTCTTACTGTAAATAGTGCTCTTCTTAACGGCTATCACACAACGTATTGCTGTGATCTGGCACCCCGGTTTTCGGAAATTCAAATTTGTTTTCTTGCTCATTCCAATTTACCTTTATCAATGTCGCGCAAGAGTTTCTACAATTTTATTTGTTAATTTTGACAAGATTTTGTTATTTGAATTGATCGTTAAATTTGATTTAATTATTCAGTTGTTGAAATTAATTTCATTCAGTTGTACATATTGCGTTCACCAGTATTGTATATGTTGTTCAAATGTATCTTCTAGATTTTTCTTAGACGAATTCTGCGTTGCGGTTGCACGCAGCTGTTGTTATATGTATACGACGGTTATTCCTTTAAGGCGCCAGTTACTTGAACGATGCCGTGTAAGTACATTTAAATTTATTTTCATTGCTGCCATTTTTCATAGTTCATTTTTATTTAAAGATTTGTTCGCTTATTTTTTAATTTGATCATCCTTCAAGGAACTCATTAAATAATAATTGTTAGTATATTATTGTGTACACAAATTAGATATAAGATCAGTTATTATATTTGTTCTAGAAGGTTTTTTTTTAGTTTAAAGAGTTAATTTTTTCCGTTTCCTAGTTTGCTGATTAGTTTTGAATAATTAGTCACCACGGTTTGGGTAATTAGAAGCATTGTGCTTGTATTTAAATTTCAATTTTGTAAATTTACTTGTTTTGTCCACGTTTAAATTAATTTAGTTCATTTAATTTTGAAACCACGTGGATGTTTTGTGAAAAAGGATTTTCTTCTAGAACAAATTTGTCTTTTGCTTTGTTAAAGGATTTGAATTGTCCTTTTCTAAATGTTTTTTTTCTTTTTTTTTATAATAATAAAATTTATGATTGTGAACGTCATTCAAAATTCTGTTCTTTTATTTCTAATTCAACCTTTTCAATTTCTGGTGTATTTAAAGAAAGTCAGATTTCTTTCACCCACATTTTACTTTTCATGATAAGTTTTATTGGGAGAGTAACCCTGAGTTTAATTGTTCTTTTGCGCCCTTTTAATTTTTATCCGCTGAGCTAGTTAATTTAATTTTTCATTTTTTTAATATTCATTTTACATTTTTGCTTTTGTACCTTCAGTACACAGCAGTATATACCTGACAAATTCTTGTGCAAATTATTTATAATCGTAATCAAACTGTTGATTTGTGGTAAGTAACGTAACGCATAATATACTTAGTATAAGTAACAACAATACTTTTCATAAATAGGTAGCAACTTGCCACAACTATGATTATTTCAGTTTTGCTGCACTTCCAATGTTTTCGGGCAACGTCGGTAGTTTTACCGCGTTTTGCGCCTAATCGTCATAAATCGTGTTGAACCACGTAGGTGTACACGCGATAGACGTAGACGCATAAATCTGCCGTGCTTAATAAATGTAGTATAGTGACTACAGTAATTCGTATGTGTAAGTTGACAAAAGAGGAACAAGCTCCCGCCAGTCGATAGACAGAGTAGGGAAAAATGACGCGCGGTGTTGGAGTTGTTTTAGCGTTTAACTAGGTTTAAGTAATAAAAGAGTGTATCTGGTATTAATAAAGAACACAATAAAAAGTCTACGTATTTGTGTAATATCCTTAACACGACAATAAAGCTGTTTTTGCGCCTCCGTCCAGAAACAGTCATTTTGCAGTACTATCGTTTTTCTGCCTAGGCAGGCAAAAGTGTAACTAAAGGTTGGCCACACTAGATTCCACATGACAGATGTGTAATAAATTGTCATTAAGCTACTGTTCAACCATGCTAAGATGAACTGGTGTCTTCATTGCACTTATTATTGATAAATAAATATTAAACTAGAAAGAAAAAGATTTATTCTCGGAAACGTCAAAATACTAAGATATGTAACATGTGTGCCAACTTGTACTGCCAACTTCCTAGTGTCGAAATTTCTTTTCTATTTTTCAATTCAAAATCAAGATCTGTCAACCCAAAAAACATTGTGTATCACACGGTCAGAAACTCTTTTGCGACTACTCATACTCGCAAAACTGTAGTTTCTGGCCTAGTGACACAAATAACTATTGCCTATTAATGCCCCATAATACCTGTGTTAGTTAGAAGTTAGAAATGGAAGAATTATTTTTATCTTAGGGCTTCAACTCCACTACTTTCATGTATTTTACAAACAAAGGCAGCATACTGCTGTGGTCTGGCACCCGGATTTCGAAAATTCAAATTTGTATTTTTATTCATTCCAAATTATCTTTATCAATGCTACGCAAGAGTTTCCACAATCACTATTTTATTTTATTTTGTAATTAAGGTTTTTTTTAATTGAATTGATTTGATTGTTGAAATTATTTTGATTGTTTAGTTGTTTATATTAAATTCATTTAGTTGTATATTTTGCGTTCACCAGTATTGTATATACATATTGGTTCAATGTAACATTCTAGAATTTTCTTTGCGATTCGTGCGGCTGCGAGTGCACGCAGGAATTTTTATATGTATGCGATGTTTAACCCCGTGAGGCGCTCAGTTACTTGATTTAATGCCGAGAAGTAAGTTCATGTAAATTTTTATTTTATTGCTGCATTTTTGGTATTTCATTTTTATATTAAAATTTTGTTCGGTTAAATTGAAAGTTATCTCATTAATCAAGGAACTCTGTTATATAATAAGAGTTATGGAAATTTTTGTGTACACAATTTAGTTATAAGATCTGTTATTATATATTTTGTTCTAGAAGGCAGTTTTTTTTTGTGTAAAGAGTTTAAAATTTCCGTTTTCTAGTTTTCTGATTCGATCTTAATAATTAATCACCTCGGTTTAGGTGAAAAGAAGCCTTGTGCTTGAAATTAAATTTCAATTTTTATATACTTGTTTTGTCCAGGTTAAAATTTAAATTAGTGTGTTGTAATTTTGAGACCACGTGGATTTTTGTGAAAAAAGGATTTTCTTCTAGAACAAATTTACTTCTTTGCTTTGTTTAAAGGATTTGCATTGTCCTTTAGAAAATTGTAGATTCATGCAGGTTTTGTTTTCGACCAAGACCTTCTGCCTATGGTTTTATTTTTCTTGCGTAATTGTAATAAAATGTTTTTGTTTTTCTTTTTTTTTTTAAATAAAATTTATGATTATTAACGTCATTCAAAGCTTCTATTCTTTTATTTTTGATTCAACCTTTTCAATTTTTGAAGTTTTTAAAGAAAGTCAAATTTTCAAATGCCCACATTTTATTTTTCATGTTTAGTTCAATTGTGAAAATAACATTGAGATTATTAGTACTTTTGCGCCCTTTTAAATTTTTATCCGCTGAGCTAGTAAATTAATTTTTTTTTATAAATTTTAATTAAATAAATAAATAATAATTAAATTCATTTTGCATTTATGCTGGTATCATCAGTACACAGCAATACGTAGATCATCTTTTGATATGCACCCTTCATAATGATAAACAATATATTACAATGTATTAAACGTTTAAAAGTACCGGCAAGTTGTATAAGGATTCCATTCAATTAGTTGGGGTAACTATTATCCTTTTAAAGCTTATTGTTTTCAAACGTCTGTTTAGGTTATTCGGGTTTTACTTGTTCTTTGCTGTTATTATGTACCTTAACCATTACATTAATATTAGGTAGTCACTGTGTTTGTCCTATACAAAATAAAACTATTATTAATAATACTGCTTTTTTTTCTTAAATAATAAGTATTATGTACAGTACCATCTTTAGCAAATTAAATGCGAATTTAATCTTCGATTATGAATGCAATCGAAGGTACAGCACACTGAATAGTAATCAAAAATTATTTGCAAACAATTTTGAATTGCGCATTGCTCGGTACTCAATACTTATAGTTGCAGTTGCATAAATAATCGAAGATGTGTGGAATTTTTTTTTTGTACTTTATCAGTTATTCATACAGAGTACACAGTAAGCCACCTAAAAATATTCACTAAAGTTCCTCGTTTGCTACACTACCTATAGTTGAACAACAAATTTAAAGTAAGTATATTGCATATTTATAGCAAATCATTACCATCTATATCAGGTATTTAGAAAACATGTTAATGATACTCTTTCCTTATCACAAGTAATCTAAACAGCTTGTATTAATTATGAAGGTGTGATAGCTGTTATAGAATAGTTCACCCACAGCAATACACCTACTACTTGACAAGGGCAAATCTTTGCTTACTGCAACTACATATATTCTTTGGCTTAACTACCTCAGTTTAATGATCATAAGTAACTTCATAAGTTACCGGTATGAAGCAGACTGTAAGTAACTTAGATTGCTTCTTGTTAGTATCAGTGTTTAGGATCTTTTTTTTACTAGTGCTAAGTAATGTGTGCTTTTGTCCCCTATTCAGCTAAACTTTTTACTTACGATAATTGTATTTTTATTTATGATTATTAAATTTTTTTCTCAGTGTACTTTGCTAGTTTTAAAATCAAATTTCTACTAGAACTTCGAAAAATTCTAATGACCCAGTTCGGTTGAACGCCTGTATTTAGTTAACTCATTTTTGTAGTTCTATTGACGTTTAAAGTAAATTGTAGAATTCAACGAAACCATGCATTCTCCTTTATTAATTATAATTATATTTCGGACTGATTCTATTATAATTCAAACAGTTGGGTTTTCTTCTTTCAAATCCTTCAATTCTGGTAATCACTGATGCTAATAGGAATGATGTTTCTAGAAAATTTTATACGCGATATCCAACGAGCGAGGTAAGTATAAAAGATCGTATCTCAAGCATCGTTGACCGCATACGTTTCCGAGGTGCGATGCACACGATCGCGTCGTTTCCCCGGCAACAACGTATCTATGTATACAACTCCTTCGTCCTATTCGAACGTAATTAAAGCCAGCGGGCCATAGCAGGGTGGTCGGCGCTCTCCGCGCTCCAAAATCCGGAACGTAAATGGGATCGCGTACGGAATGAATAGGGGGAGATTACGTCGTGCGCGGTGCCGCGCGCGGACGCCCCGAATATAGATGGATCCTCTCAGCGCCGTCAGAGCCGCGAGAAGCATACAGGTAAGCTTCCACCGCTGTTGCTGCCGTTGTTGCCGTTGGAGTTACCGCCGCCGCGCCGCATGCATCAGGTTGTATCGATGTGTGTGCTTTACTCTCCCCTCCCTCTCGCTGCCTATCTACCGGTTAGGAACGCGCGTCGAACGGGCGAAAGCGGCGCACGTACAGTCCACGGCAAAATAGACACAACGCGTGGTTCAATTTCTAGGGAAACAATCGCGTTATATAGGAAAGGATTTATAAAAGTGTTCCAAAATAACGATGTTAAACATATCGGTTTTAAAATGTTTATGAGAATAGAATTAATGCTAAAATAGTTATTATTATGATGCCTACCATAATGAACTGAATATACAGGCTGATTTAAATTAAGTGCGCACCATTGCTATCTCTGTTATTATTGATTCTAGAAAGTAGGTTAAATTGGCAAAGTATTAGTGTTCTTAATGCTGATTAATATGCAATATACGAAAATACAATTGAACGACACATTTCCGAGAAATTTTGAAATTTATATTTTTTAAATTGAACACCCTGTATAGGTTTAAAAAAATTAACGATATTTTCATTTATAATGCAGAAGTTTCAATGCAATATAGACTTAAAACGAATAATAAAGAAGTTATGGTGGTTTTTAGTTGATGTTAAAGATACACTTTTATTTTGTAAAATACAACGTGTGTATAAATTGTCGCAAAAGCTATACGCAGCGACATTCTTCCTTCGTTTCTGAATCGAAAATCTAAATGGTAAAATATGGTACTATACTTCATGCGTCTTCTGGAGCCACTTGAAAGTAACATACATTTGGCAACACTGTAGTCGCATACTACCGTAATGGTAGTTACAATACTTGTCAAAATTAACAGACCAGAATTACAAATGACAAATTGGATAACACAAATGATACATAGGGAAAAGCAATAAGAAAGCTTTATTAAAACAGAATTAGTAGTTTTGATTTTTCGAAACGCATCTCTTGTAATAAATTAGCGACACTATTACCTACGCAATGTTCAAATTGATATCCGTCTGTTTGTAAACACATTTGCAATCTACGAGGTATTGTCTGTATTACTTGTTCAAGCCTTTCGGTGTAATTTCTATACTGCCGCGTAATTCGTCCCATAACTTCGTCAAGCGTCTTGTGGAGGTGTGTACTAGCTCAAACTTTCACCTTTATGAACCCCAAACAAAAAGTCTAAAGGATTCAGGTTGGGAGACCTTGCAGGCCATAAGATAGGACCACCGCGACCAATCCACCTGTTAGGGAAGTGTTCATCCAACCACTCTCTCACATTACGAGAAAATGTGCCGGAGTTCCATCATGCATGTAAAACATGTTACGGCGTTATTCAATGGCATCTCGTTAATACCTTGTTCTAATACATTTCAATACCTGTTGGCATCAAAGTCGATTTGGCAGATAGATTGGCCAACGACGCGGTGATTTATTATAACCCAGCCAAACAAAAAAGTCTAAAGGATTTAGGTTGGGGAGACCTTACAGGCATAAGATAGGACACCGCGACCAATCCCCTGTTAGGGAAGTGTTCATCCAACATCTCTCACATTACGAGAAAAATGTGCGGAGTTCCATCATGCAATGTAAAACATGTTACGGCGTATATTCAATGGCATCTCGTCCAATAATTTGTTCTAATACATTTCAATACCTGTTGGCATCAAGTCCGATTTGGCAGATAGATTGGCCCAACGAACGCGGTGATTTATTATACCCAGCCAAACATTAACTGAAAACTTTCTTTGGTGACCGTATTCCCGAAACGCATGAGGATTTTCATCTGCCCAATGGTGAAAATTATGGGTATTGAGTACACCATCTCTGGTAAATATAGACTCGTCGATCCAAAGAACACCTCTTAAAAAGTCGCCATCTTCTTGAATCCTATTTAAGATACTACGACAAAAGTTTAAACGGTGTATGTTATCAGTTCAGTTATCCTGAAGAAGCTGTCAGTATGAACAGCGAAACGTCGAGCGAAAGTTTTGACACACGGCGAAACCCGCAAGAAGCTGTTAGTTATGGTGTATGTTATCGTTTTCATAGAGCGGCTGCACCTTAGTTATATGGTATGGATAAAGAAGGTTTTCACGTGGAACCAAATGACCGGTCTTATTACTGCGGATATTGAATGTGGACGCCAACTGTCGAGTACTGACGGAAGGGTCTTCATGTACTGAGTCTAGAATTTTCTCTTCCAGGGAAATGGAAACCGGTTTGGAAAACGTACGCGATACTCCTGTTCTGCTATGTTAGCATTTCCATTACAAAAACCGTATACCATATACATATCGACATATTCATTAAATGTAAAAACCATTGTAAATAGACAAAACAATAATACGAGAACGATAAAAACACTGAAATAGAAAAACTAATCAAGAAAATACGAGTAATCACGAAAAAGAGCAGAGCTTGCATAAAATTGAACACTTCAGATTAATGTCAAAATTTGACAGTAATGGTTTTGATTGAAATCAAATTAGAATACAAAGTCATTGTCCTACAATGTTGCCAAATGTATTTTTCATGAGAGGATGCTTATGAAGAAATGTTGAAACCAGGCTCTAAAATCAAAAAGAAACTGTTTACGAAAAAACAGGAATAAGGAATCGTCTAAATTCAAAATTGTGCTATCTATACCGATAATAACGAACACAAACGCTTATTAAGGAACTAAAAAGCCGAACTTTAAGAACCTCGTGAAGACTTATGAAGCATAGTACAATATTTTACCATTTAGATTTTCGATTCAGAAACGAACGAAGTATGTCGCTACGTGTAGCTTTTGCGACAATTTATACACACGTTGTATAGAGTTTTTAAAGAATCAACTTTTAACAAAATAGATACATGTCTTTGTGTTTGATGTTCATTTTAACATATTACATCTTAAAATAATGTTGTTGAAATTAAATTGAAGAGGAAAAAGTAAATGCATAATTTATAAATATTGCTCAAAGGTATCACCGTCGTTCTCAATACATTTTCGTGCCCGTTTGAGTATGCTCTTGGTAGCTCTTAAGATTGTCCTTCCATCCAATTCGTGGAAAACGTCCTTAACCTTATTTTGTAATTCATTCACGTTGTTGTACCGCGTTTTGTATCTATCTGCAGTTTTAAATATCCCCAATTATCTGAAAGAATTTGTCTAACTTAATGTTCTAATAATTGTTACTACATGGTTGAATGTGTGCTTTTTGATTGGATAGTTTATCCAAGTTAAATACTGTGTGTGATAAGAAACGCCATCTTATATGTGCTATTCTCCCGACTAATTCAGTAAGTAGAGTAAATGGGGTCGTGTTAAATTCTTAATTTAGTTAGCTTACAAGTTGGTCGCCCATTTCTACCGTTTCAGGCGAATTTCGTACAGCCTGCACGTCTAAGTCGTTTAGATACGTATGTGTGGCACTTCCAGTATTCCCTGGATGAGAACTAATACTTCGGAAAAAAATGTAGCTACTTTAATCAGAGAGAGAAAAAAAAACAAATAATCTGGTAGTAGTTGTCATAATTTATTAATTTTGTTGATTCAATTTAGATAATTAAACAGTCACTTATTAGTCACTAATAACCTAAATGATTAAAACCAAGTAAATGCTTAAAAAAAAACCGCCATGGGGAAAAGAATGGCCGATTTGCGTTAAAGAACATAATGAATATTTGGAATGTAATTTCTGTCGAATTTAACCCGAGAAAATTGCTAATTAAAAATGCAAACAGTCAAGAAAATTAAAAGATAGCTTTTGTAGGTATTTAATTTGAAGGAAACCTTGTGTAAAGAAGAAAGTACAGGATAATTGCTTTAAACGAGCACAAACAGAAAGCGGATGTACGTTTTTTTAGTGTTTTGAGAGCGGGTTGGAAAGAAGTAGATCTTCAAGAAAAAATGAAGCTAGACGATTAAATTTTATGGCGAATAAGAGAGCATTATAATGAGCATTATACATATAATGGCTGCATGTAAAATTGTTTCCATCACTTGCTGCTAGAATACACCGTTAAATTAATAGTATACATGTTTATATTGTATTCATAGGAAAATAATTCTACATTACAATTAATTAAACACGTCACTAATTAATTAGTTAATAATATCCGAGCAGAATGTAAGATAAATACGTTAACGTTGAATACGAAAGGAAGACGCTGCTTGCATATGCGCGATTGCACGAAGTTTGATTAAGAGCACTCGGTGTTAAAATAGCAACTACTTATTAAGAGTTAAGAGTTTCCAGGAAAAGCGAACTTATTTATTAGTCAGAAGTTGTTCGCGTCAAAGGCGATGCCAGTGTTTCGGAAATTAGCGCATCCCATAATCATGCACTCAAGCAAGTTGCCAGCAATAATATGGGTGTTAAGGCAAATTCAACTTGAAAGTTTCTATTTTTTTTTTTGTTTTAATACACAATGGTGGATTTATACATAGCAGATTTCATTCTATAAATAGGTAACGCAATTCAGGAACGCAAATTCAGGCGAATTGCTTGTTACTATATAAATCTGTATGCATAAATTGGCGGATGAATTAAATATAGCGATGTTCTTCAATTTTTTTAATCGAAAATCTTAATACTTTAATGTTGTACTTTGATTCTTGTGTTCGCAGGACTGATTTGAAGAAAATCTACGACTGGCAACATTATTGTATGTTACTTATTGATTTGCGCGGTAGTTGAATTGAGGGTGGACAGGACACCATCATATGAGGTTTATTCGTAATTTAATTTTACTGTAATAAATGACAAAAGAAGGCTTTTCAGTTTAGTACGCACAGAAACTATTGCCAAGTACAGCTATGTTTTTCAAAATTTTTACTAAAGCCAAGATACTATTTTTTTTTTCTGTTACTTGAATCTAATAAATTCAGATAAATAGGTGTACCTAACTATAATTTAATAAACTATTTTCATGGTATTTCACTAATTTTAAAATTTATTTGTCACAAATACTGTCTATCTTAAAACAAGTACCTAACCGACATTTCCATTTTTAAGGACATCAAATTTCTTCAACCAAGAAATTAATTTCTTGAGATAGGTATAACTAATTTTTTCGCCCAAGAAATTATTTATTTGCTTATAGGTATACAAGATCGAGAGGTACTTCAGTTGGGAAATTCTCGCTTGCTTTTAGAAATCACTTCTCTGTGTGTATAATCATGTAACACGACAAATATCCCAACTGCTTAAAACGAAATATTTTTTTTTAAATTTCGGTTAAGTGCGTATAATCCATATATCTATTATAAATACAAAATATAATTTTTGGGATGTTGCCTTTTTATATTTTTGTTTATTATTACTGAAGTATTCTCAATTATGTCAATTATTTATTTAATTAAATTAAATATAATATGTTTAAGATGAAGCATGTCAAACAAACTAAACATTATAATTTTGTTGCTAAAAATTGGCAGTTTATAAAAAGCTCTTTTAAAGTTTTTAACAGACTCTATCCCTAAAGTAATAAAGAGTAATAATTACATACGGGATCACCAATATCAAGTTTGATTGTGCAACTTGTACTTGATGACCTGGATGAAATTATTATATCCAATTTAAAATTTAAACTCACTTTTTAAAAAAATATGTAGATGATTGTTTATTCAATTTACCTTCGCAAATTATAAATTATACTTTAACACACTTTAATAGCTACCATTCTAAAAACAATTTTCTTTAGAAATAGAAAATAATATAAACCTAAATTAATTATAAGGCTACAGGCCATAGAAACAAAACAATATTATGTTCACATCATGGTATAATAAAACAATATCCTCAGAGGGATGCCTGTAAATTATAATGCTCTTACCACTTAATTGAAAAAAAAAAAATTTATGGACAATTCAAATTAACATATTCAAAAAACAGAAAGAAAAAAAATAGATCCATAATTAAAAACAATAATTATCGGCTATATAGCAAAGCTAATTTTAATAAGACAAAAATCGTAACTAAAGGAAAAAAATACCATATTCGAAACATTTTAGAAATTATTTCTATAAAGAAAGACAAAACCAGGATAAATGACCGCACAGACAATGTTGACCTATCCAAAATTTATGCACCATTATTCTAAACTTTCAATCTAGTCCTTGTATATCCGATTTCATTTCGGATTTCACCAATATTAAAAACAAAATTGTTTGGTTTCTTATATTCCTACAAGTATACATTTGTACTCTGTCAATATGCAGTGGTAATATGAAGAAAAAAAGTTGATTTTAAGAATTTAATTCATTTAATACAATTTTAAAATGTTTGTAAATTATTTATATACTTGCCTAAACAACTTATTGTTTCAGGTCGTTGATTGAAGTGAATCTTTAGTATCTGGACTTAGGTGCAATATTTAATATAAGTATTTAAGTAGTTGGAGGGTTGTTTCTCAAAAAAAAGGCAATACAGATGTCAAAAATAATTTCGGGAAGTTGTTAGAGAAAAAGGTTTGAGCTTAAAAATAAATATTGTACCGCGAGTGGGATAATGAAGTTGTTGTGCTAAAGAACAAATTGATTTTATCCTCCAACTAACATCGAAACTAACATTATGTTATTAAAATTTAACTAACAACAATGAAAATACATTTAAATAATTACCTAAAAATTGAAGCTAATACAAACATTTGTTATTATAATTGCAGTAATATAAATCTTCAAATCAGCAAATGAAATAGGGCAGTTAAAACTGTCGTTATGCATTGTTGGGAATCGCTGGTGCAATCAACAGCACAGGGACTGCTTCTTTGGAAACCATTATGGGCCTCCCCCAGCGAATGGGATCCTTAGACTGAAAGCCAACAACTTGTGGCATCCCAACTTTAGGGTCGGAGGGCACACTGATATTACGGGTACGATGCTGGACGGGCCATTGCTGCAAATGCCCACGGATAGCATGGCACCAGAAATTATTTTCCCTGAAAAGGTGAAAATCTCCATACTGAACAGAGACCAGGCACGTAGTGAGATCACTGCTCTTGATGACTGGTTCACGGACGGATCCAAATGCAGCCAGGACACAGGAGCCGGTATTTGTGGGTCCAGCCCTAATAAAAGGATATCCATAAGCCTGGGAAAGCATGTAACGGCCTTCCAGGCAGAGGTATTTACTCTTGGAGCATGTGCAGAAATGATTGCAAAAGGGGGCTACATGAGGAGGAAAATAAGTATAATGACCGAGAACCAGGCTGCTATCAAGGCAGTCTCGAACCCTATAACTAGGTCAAAACTAGTTAGATACTGCAAACAATCCCTCAATACACTGGTACGAGACTACATGGTGTCTCTGATTTGGGTGCCGGGACATGATAATATAAAGGGCAATGCAATAGCCGACGAACTAGTTAAGGAGGGCTCTAAAAGACACTTCATAGGTCCAGAGCCCTTATGTGGGATCATTAAAGACTCTGCGAGAAGGGAGATTTAGACCTGGTTAGATAAAGAAAGTACAAAGAAATGGAGGTCGACTGAAGGTCAACTCCACACCAAAGCGCTAATAGGGGATGGGAATGCTAAATTCTCTGATAACCTACTCAGACGCAGCAAGAAAGAAGATAAAACCATTACTGGGCTGGTAACTGGACACTGTCCATTGAAAAAGCATCTATACAACACAGGTCGAGTAAGCGAAACGTGGTGCAGAAGATGCGAACTACAGGAGGAAACGAGTATACATGTAATCTGCACATGTGAGGAATTGAAAGTACTCAAGCAGACATATTTCGGGAAGGATCTATTGGAGCCCTCGAAGGTTCTCAAGTTTCCACTGGGCAAGGTACTGGGCTTTATAGAGAACACCAAGCTGCTCGAGTGGAAGTAAGAGATTTATAGGAGGGTACAATGAGGCAACCATAGGGCTTCGAAGTTCCTGGACTATAAGTGCCCACCCTAACTTAAAGAAGAAGAAGAAGAAGAAGAAGAAGCTGTCGTTATTTTAATTTAAAGTCGTAATCGAACCAGAAAATATATTGAAAGAAAAAATAAAATACTATTTAAGAAAAATCCACCAGTAACTATATTTTTACGTTTAATTGTTATCGTTGTTAGATAAATTTAAACCTATATTGCCAATAAATTCAACAATCAACATCAAATCTTAAAGAAAATTTATTTCAAAATATCCTATTTATAAAAGTTTGCTTTCTGTTTGTAGATGAAACGCGTAGATAAAAACGTAAGATAAACATTTAAGTCGGGCGGAACAAACAACTGCAGGCTCGATTTCTAAGCCTTTCTGGATCTTATAGAGCGCGTGGGTGGTTGGCTATAAGAGTCCAAAATAAGTGCGAAAAATAATACATTGAATGGTCCATCAATTTATCAATGATTTAGAATATAGGGCATGCAACCAGGCATACACGCTATTGTAGCTGGTCTACTATAATTTAATTAAGTACTGCTGTAGTCTAGGCATCCCGATTGCGCGGGGAGGGTCGATTTTTTTTTTTAAAAAGTTGCATTAAGATTTTTTCTGTTTACTCCGTTCAGCCATTAATCAATGTACCGAGAGAATTTTCACAAATTTAGATTTTATTTTTATATAAATTTAGGTAAAGAGTTAATTGTTTGATTTATTTAATTCAGCGTTAAGTTTTTTTAAATTAATTCCATTCATTTATTTGTCTTTTAAATGTCTTGCGTTTGCTAGTTTGATTCAATGCGTTTTCTACTAGATTTTGTCGGTGAATTGTGCGTTTGCGTTGTTCGTATTGTTATACGGTTGCGTTGTAGAGTTTTGTCAGGCAGTTCCTTGGTCGACTGTTAACGTGAGTAGACGTATTTTTGTAAATCATTGTTGCCATTTTGTAATCCATTTTGATCATAGTAAATTTCGTTTCGTTTCTTTAAAAATTTTGTCCATCAAGGAATTCATTTAGTAATAATAGTTAATATATTGATGTGTGCATATTATAGATCTAAGATCATTTAATATTTTTGTGCAGGAAGATAGATTTTAAGTTAATTTTTCTCATTATAGTTTAAAGAGTTAATTTTTCCGTTTTTCTGTTTTGCTGATTCATTTTTAATTTTATCAATCACCTCGTTTGGATGAGTAGAAGCATTGTGCTTGCATTTAGTTTTTCATTCTTGTTATTTTCTAGTAATTGTCCACGTTTAATTTAATTTGTTGAAACCACGTGGATTGAAGTTGAAAGTTTTTGGATTATGGCAGCCAAGTTTATGTGAGTGCCAGTGTTTTAATTTGAACATTTTGTAAACAATTCTTCTAGTTTTCTATCGCCCAGCTCTAACAAAATTATGTATTCAGTTTGTGCAAAGGTTAACCACATTACGATTTTTCAGAAGTACAGTCGCTGTCAGATGCAGTAAAAGCATAAATCGGCACATGCATGACATATCGCTCTAAACATTCTATTATCATGTTACGGAGATAATTAACACGACCTTTTCAGTCAGGCTCCATACACAACTGGTCACTTGTATCATGCTATCACTAGCACGTTAACCTAAACCGGTGCTTATTCTGCTAATTAATGATTGGTATTCGCTATATGTGTAAGGTGGTCGTACCTGCACTGAATCTATATTCACCTATCGATAGGAGTATACGATAATAGTCTAGCAGCGCAAATGACGCCGGCCAAACCTGATATACGAACGTATATTCCGTCGGTAAAGCTATTTGCGCTGAAGTACACGTGTATATTAACCGCGCACTTGAACACGGTTATGCGCGCCGATTAGAAGAAAAAAATCGTGCATACCCTCCACTCATATTTGCAAAGTGGTGTATTAAATTCGTACTCACGCTCCCGAACAGGTTGGCATACATAAATTCCGGCTTTAACGTAAAAGTTTATTCGCCCTCGTGAATCGAAAAATCAGGTGCATCTTGCGGTGTTTATACAAGGTCCAATTTTATGGGTATGTAGAATGTTACATTTTGAGTAGGCGCATACGTGATGTTGGTGCTTTTAGGCGGAAAGCTAATAATAAAAAAAATATCTAAGTAGATCGGCAGATGCTCTGAAAGCGAGCGCATCAAATTATAAGTTTTAGAGTTACCATTCTATTCAAATTTTTTTGAAAACTTTTCTTTTAATATCAAGCTTAAGTTTAGAATTCCTCTATATTATTAGGTAGTTTTGTGATATTTTTCCCGCGAGAGTCACAAAAGGTGAAGTTGTGCACATTGAAATTGATTTCTGGAAATGTTATGATGTTAGCTTATGGCATTTCTTCTAACAAATATTTGGACAAGTTTAAATACTTAGAAAGTTATAAAAAATATAATAAACATAACTCAAGATGTAAGGTATTGTAAAATTTCCAAGTATTGTAACGTATTGTTGTTTGATATCCTAAATCTCTGCTTAAAAGTAAATTCAAGGTTTAACCGTCCATTTCTGTGAATAACTTCATATCTCTAGCTATTTATGAGGATTGCCGACCACAATAAACCTGCTTTTCTATATGTCATAGATAATAACAGTGGCGGCTAGTGATAATATTTAGTGGTGGGGCCAATCTGGAGCAAATCTCTACCCATTTTATTAATTTTGCAAAGTTTTGAATCAGCTTAGCTCAGCTTGTAGTCATTTATTACCTCATTTACTGCTAACTATAATTATACCTGTTCCAAAAAAAAAAAAAAAATGTAGAATTTAGACGCAATTTTAAAAGAAAAATACATTGAGTTCTTATCAGGAATACTTATCTAAGAACTTGCATATATTTAGTTTTTAACTGCACGTACATTGGCCCTTTGTTTACATTCCCCCACCTAACTAACGTAAAAGTATTCAGGTGTTTTCGTGATTTTATATCAACGAAAACATAAAACGATATAGAGCACATGAGTTATTTAAGCGTAGATCGTCGAATAAAATATAATAGATATTCTAAGGGTAAGCAGATGTATTTTTTACGAAGATTGGGAAACACAATTTTTATTTTCTTTGTTTGTTCACTTAAAGTTTCGTTTTTTACATAAATAAAACACTATCATAATTAATTTTTCCGGAATAACTCCTTTATTATATTTATTATTTCATTTTCATAAGTTTTACCGTAAGAAAGATATGAACGGTAGTTCATTTTGAATTACTATAGTTATTGAATTTGCGTGCAATGTTATTCTAGAATAATACTACACTTTATTACTATAATTATTGATAATTAGTAAATATTCTTAAACGCAATTTTTATTGCGGGAAAGTGTCTAAACCGAAGTCCATATGCGACGGCCATGTACATATGTCTACATATGTAGCCGATCTTCGATCACCGTCTGACTCACATGCTTCACGAGATGTCAGGGACAAACCCCTAAGAGGCTTCTATCATTGATAGAAGCACAGAACGAAGGGCTAACGACAAACCTTTGGAATGTCCTAAGCCTGAAGGACGAAGGTAAGGGCCAGCTCCTGAGGGTGGGAATCGACGAAGCTTCCTACCAAACCATCACAGGAGCAACGGGTACACCATCCACTACCGGTTTGGAAGAATTTCTGTGCATGCGCTCAAGAAGCAGCAGAAGGAGGATGAAGTCACTCCTAGCACCTCTAAGGAGGACCAATCCGAAAGCGGTGTGGAAAGTACTGGTAGTCTCCACATTGCAGACCTCTATCATGGAGAATCGTCATCCGACTCTGCGATGGACGTCGACGTCACCGCAGAGGGAGAAGAAGGAGAGGGAGACAAGATCCTTACCGGCGAGGAAAAACCTCACCGAATTAAAGCGAGAGGGGGTATGATATTGCCCAGGTAACGTCCACCACGCCAAAGGAGCTTCCGCTGTTATCTCCAGGACGTTCACAAAAAATAATTTCAGTATGGCGTTAATCCAAGAACCCTGGGTTCATAAAGAACAGGTAAGAGGACTCGCCTATAGAGGCAGTAGACCTGGAGCATGTATCTTAATTAGAGACAATATCAATTATACTTGTTCTCCAGAATTCTTGACGAGAGACCTCGCCGTGATTTGAGCATACCTCGAACTTAAGGAAAAACGTCAAGAAATCGTAATAGCTTCATGCTACTTCGATGGAGATGGGCTTGTGCCACCCGCAGAGTTGCAAAGGTTAGTGGAGTACTGCCAGAAGAGGGCGATCCTCTCGATCAACCAACGGGCAGCGGGCCAAGATATGACGGGCCCTACTTCAATGTAATTTTTGCGTATAGTCCGATCTGCAGCTGGCTTCCCGCTCGCCGCTTGTCTGCATAAATAAATACAAAGCGTGTTTCGTTGCATCAAATCATAGGAATGGCAATGTTCGTTCTGTACTTAAATGGGTGTATGGGTACGTGTATTTATAGGTATTTTTACAGAACATAAAAGCTTTTTAATGATTAACTTGTGCTTCGCAATGGTGGGGCCATGGCCCCGTGGTTCTTTAAGAGGAACAGTCACTGGGTAATGACAAGAAACGGTAAAGAAATACTTAGAGTTTGGGAAGGAAATAATTTTGAAGGAAAATGTTCGGAAGTGGAAGAATGACAGTCGGGGAATCGACATGTCGTAGAAAAATAGCAAAAATAATACAAAATATTTAGACGCAAAGAACGAGATTATGTTGAGAATTGGCTCAAAATCTTATATATTCAGTGAGAGAAGAGGAAAAAGTTGAAGGCCCAAGAAAAGTTGAGTTAGGAAGCGAAAGTGAAAGTTATGAGTGGGATAAGTACAATGAAGTGAAAAGAAAACCAAAGGGCAAAAAAAACAGAAACTTTATGGTGACGTATAGTTTAATAAAATGTGCTATCAAACTGATGAAAGTGTTTTATGTGTGTGATACACTATATCAGTGGTTCTCAAACTGTGGTACGCGAAAATTTTTAGGGGGTACGCGGCCGGCCAACAATAAAATAAAACAACCCGAGACACGTATGGACACGTTGACGTGCGCGCGCCACTAAGGACTTAGTCATCAGAGTGGGCTGTGTGGCCGGCCAATCATCTGTGCACTGCACTGCAGTAGCATTGCCTGTTATTACAAGCTCGCTCTCAGTATTGTGTTATTTTTGTGGTGTGTTGTGTTATTTTGCGGCACTCAATCCTGTTGAACACGTTTACGGACATCTGTTTGAAAACTGAGTCAGGTACCACGTAAGTGAATTTTACAATAAAAATTAACAATGGATAAATGGCTCCTAAAGAAAAGGCCTCATGAAGATCTGCATCAAAATTCTGGGCCATCAACTTCACAAAATGAAAGTAGACCTGAACGTCTTGTTACTAATGAGCAGCTCAAGGAAAAAATAAAAAACCCGAAAAACTGGCAAATGAATATAAAAGTAAAAAGAGAAAATATGACGAGTTGTACTTAAATTAGGTTTCACTTGGACTGGAAGCTCAGACGAGCCTAATCCACAATGCGTTGTTTGTTCAGAAATTTTATCAAACAATTCTATGAAACCTTCTCTTTTAAAACGCCATTTTGAAAGCAAACATGAGAACTTAGTCAAAAAGAGTTACGGTACTTTGAACGTCTTTTGGAAGATTTGAAAGTAGGAAAAACACGATAAAACACTTTTCTGGTGCAAGAACAAAATGAAAGTGCTCTAAAAGCTTCTTACAAAGTTAGTCATTTAATTGCGAAGTCTGGTAAAACCATACTATTGGCGAAAACCTAATCTTCCTGCCGCAGCAGAAATTTTTCTTGTATGGTTTGGAGAGAACGAGGCAAAAAGAATTACAGCAATTCCATTATCAAATGATACAGTTTCAAGGAGAATTAGTGATATGGCGTATGACCACAAAGAACAACTTGTTGGAGCAATTCGAGCTAGTCCTTGCTTTGGTATACAACTCGATGAACCACGGATGTCGCTGGCCTAGCCCAACTGATCGTTTTTGTTACGTGGCATTTTTCAAGATGGAATATTTGAAGATATTTTATTTTGTAAGACACTTAAAACATCGAACAAAGGTGAAGATATTTTCAATTTGTTAGATTCTTTTTTTTCCGAAAACCAGCTCGAGTGAAAAACTGTGTGTCAGTGTGTATGGATGGTGCTAGGCTATGAGCGGTACATCACAGGGCTGGTAGGCCATATTAAAACGGTTTCAACTGAGTGTAAGTTCACTCATTGTGTCCTTCACCGAGAGGCTTTGGTGGTTAAGCACCTCCCTGATGAACTTAAAGATGTCTTGATCAGAGTGTGAAAATTGTGAACTTCATAAAACTAGGCCCTAAAATCTCGTTACTTTAAATTCTATGCCAGGATATGGGGAGCCTCCATGAGAACTTATTGCTACATACTGAGGTACGATGGCTTTTCTCGGGGAAATGTTTTGTCCCGTGTATTTAAACTCCACAAAGAATTACATAATTTTTTTACCGAACACAAATCCCATCTGTCTTCTGTACTTACTGATTTTGATTGGCTTATTTAAGTGATATTTTTGGAAAACTCAACATCTGGAATTTATCCATGCAAGGCAGTGTTTCTGATATTTTTAATATAGAAAAGAAAACTGATGCAATGGTAAAAAAGATCATTTTCTGGGAAATACAAATAGAAAATGATAACTGCGAGCCGTTTGAAAGATTACTTACATTTTTGCAAGATAATGAGAAAAACATATCTGATTTCACTGAACTCAAGACTCAAATGGGCCAGCATTTGAATGCATTGAATATCCGCATAAGAGAGTACTTTCCACCTTCGGAGAAACAGTATAACTGGATACGTGACCCCTTTAATGCTGATGCTATGGACACTAACCTGACTATCTTTCAAAAGGACACCTCATTGAGTATCATGTGATCCCACGTTGAAAAACAAATATTTGACTGCTGGTACTACATCGTTAGATTTTGGATCGGTATTGGAAGGAATACAAAAGAACTGTCAAGCACTGCTGTTAAATTTCTTGTTGGGTTTTCCACCACTTATTTATGTGAAAAGGGTTTCTCAAGTTTAACCTATCTTAAAAATAAATCTAGAAACAAATTAAATGTTGAAGGTGATTTAAGATTGTATTTAACCAAGTTAAAACCTAATTTTGATAAACTGTGCAAAGGGAAACAAGCTCACCCTTCTCACTAATCTCTTTGAAAGTAAGCGCTTTTTGTTCTTTAAATTTTGTGTGTGTTTGTTTTAATGTAATAAAAATGTTTGTAAACAATATCTCTTTATTTTTATTTAAACATGATGCGTAATTCAGTTTTAAAGGTTAACACTATACTTCTATGCTACATAGAAGGCTTTAAGATTTGTTTAATATTTTAATTATAGTTTACTTAGTACCGGTAACTGAGAAGGGGTACCTAAAATGTTTTGTGGGTAAAAAGGGGTACAGTGTCTAAATAAGTTTGAGAACCACTGCACTATATGATGAGTTTTTGACAAATCCAAGACAACTATTCGCTTTTACAGAACGAGAATTTGAATAGTTTCTCTTTTTAGGCCGATATTAAGCTATAACAATTTTTTGACAAAGATCCTTAATAAAGAACTTTAATAAAAGATGTCCATCTTTTATAAAAGTCAATCCATTATTTTATAAAAGTTTTTTAGATTTTTTTATCAATTATCTTTGTATACTATGTACGTTTATGGTGTAAAATTCGAAACTTCGACAAGGCAGCCATATTTAGTATACTTAAATATTTTAAATCCCGTTTATTTCCCAAAACCGCTAACATTTACAACTTAAGTAAAAATAATATAATAATAATACTATGCCAGAAAATTATTTTGTAGTTTTGACTTTCTCTTCAATATGAGAAAGTATTCTTTAAGTACAACATAAGAAGCACAAAATGTCAAAGCAGAAAACCTTTCGTACATTAAGTAAATGTTGTAGTATAAACTTTATAACTTTTTGCTTAAGTGAAACAGTGTTGTACGGTAAAGCCGTAGTAAGAGACTTCGAATACTACTATGCTTATCTTCAATTAAGTCGTCCTTCCTTACGATACCTAAGAAAACAATTATCTTGAGAGTATAAACGTAGAACTTACATATCCCACTACACTGCGACGTTCTTGTTGGCGGTATTAATCCGCGAAACTGGTAAAATCATTATCGTCAGCGTGTTATTATTCAGTAACACATCGTGCGCACTCATTAGTATCCTATGTATGTATGTATAATTAACATCTGGCTCGGAAAGCTTGTTATGCGCCCGGTAACTCTAAAGGAACTACTAATTACGATCCATTAATGCTATACACCACAACTATAAGAATATATCAGATTTAACCTCTAACGAGAATTCTTTTATCTAGATATATGGTATGTGTATGTTACGTATTGTAAGTCTGAATTATATAGAATTTATAATAGTCCGCTGTTTCGTTTTCTATAATTCGAGCAACGTTGGTTATTTATTTATTTTTTGTCGTGGGAGCCGTCTGCGGAAAAGCTACAGCCTCTTGGCTTTTTGTCTTCCATTTCTTTCAGCTATTAAATTATACCAGCCATTACCGTAACCTAGTGCTCTGTGCTATCCTGTACAGCAGGAATGGCCAAGCTTTTGGAAGCAAGGGCGCAATTAAAAATGTTCCTATATGTAATGACTTCATCTATGTTTATTGTTAAAATAAGTTTCACTTTTTTTTTAATTCTTAATTATTATACTTTCTTAAATTTTTTTTTTTTTATTTAACTTTCGCTATTTTTAATTTTGATCATCTTTGATTTTATCTTTAGTTTAAAATAATAATAAGAATTCAAATTAACAATTTTATTGAAAGGCATTTATTACATGTTACAATAATAATTAATGAGAAGGTTGGAACTGTATTTCTTCACATAGTTTTTCAAGATTAGGACAGTAATTTGATACTGCTGCTCTTAAACTGTCATTCAAACTTTCATCCGTAAGACGTGTGTAACGTTAATTTTCATCTTTTTATCCTATTTTTATTTATTCTTAGTACTATTAGAGTCATCTACCGGCATGCAGTTGAGCTAGGTTGGTAGCTTAACTGTGTAATCTCCACCATTTATCGACATTTTTAATTTTATCTAAATAAATACATATTGTAACAAATATTTACACTAGCCAGGCTCAGTATACTTAAGTAAATTTTGCGTAATAATAGTTATCATTTTTTTTTGTATCCATGTGAAGAATAAGTTAGGAAGTCTCACCAAATAATACGGATATTCTATTTTATTTTGTTTTTCTATATATATATATATATATATATATATATATATATAGATTTGTTAAACAGCATATACAGACCAATACCAGTATGTGTTCCACTTCCCAAACCAAAAGATACGTTGTCAGACCACCATAGTGGTCTGACAACGTTTTCTGTTAGATATGGCACTATTACGCCATCTAGATCATCTAGCCCTGAAAATCTCAATATAAAAATTGTCCGTTTGTGCTTCCCTAGCTACACTATATACGCTTTAGTTCATCAGTTTATAGAGAAGTAGCGCTACTGTCGTTTATGTATAATACAGAAATGAATTCTAACCGATTTTGTCAGACCATGCAAAAGGTTACTGCGTTATGAAACCAAAAATGTGACAACATTGTAAATATCTATTTATATCGGTTATAGATACTATTTACTTATATTATTTGATTCGCGTATTATTACATTGCGACTGAAGTTATGTTTAACTTGTTGAAATATTTATTTATAAAATAAGTTGAGATAAGTTTAATATTCTTTATCTTTTAGAAATATAATAACACTGGTCAATTATAAATGGAAGAAGCTACATTAAACTTCTAGCGCGCCATAGTTGTTCGAAAGATTAGAAATGTTCCCAAATATATATATTGGATTATAGAGTATAATTATTATTAGGTTTTGAAGCATCCAATAATTTCAATTGTGTATTTCGTTTCAACTTAATAAACAGCAGGAAAGAAAGTAAAACTCATATCAATAGGTATAAAATTTAAACTGAACTAGGAAAAAATAGTGATTTTAATGCTTCTTGAAATATTTCAGCACGGCCTCCTTTTGATTTTCGCCATCTCATACGCTTGATTTTTTTTTGATTCATTTATTTACATTGTTTTAACGCATACATTCTCTCAGATACTTCTAGAATATTAAAATCCTTAAAATGTATCAATTTTACGTTTTATTAACAGAAATAGTATATTAAATAAAACGCAAAATTAACAGAATTAAGAATCAGCGTTTTCTTTTCAAATCGTTGTAGATTCAATAATAACACGTCTATAATTAACTTACTTAATAATTATAAAAATATTCTCACATTTATATTAAAAGTATCTAACAATAAGTCCTCAGCTTCATTTAAAAAAGTTGAAATTATATCACGTTGAAAATCATCTTTTGATTTTCTAAATCAAAAGATTCAGATGAAAACCGGAAGGAGTTAATATTCAGTACACTGGATAATTATCAATATCACCAAAGTCATCGATGTCATTTTTATATGTTTCTGAGCATTCATGAATTCCTAGGCTCAGTTGCTGGAGAAATATTTTTTCTCTATTTATAAGGTTGACATTTATACAAAATACGAAATATAAAAAAATATTTTAGACTGAAAGCACTAACCTCACACATCTATTAAAATGCAAGGTAGTACCTATATAACTATTCCACAATCTAAACAATAACAATAATAACAGAATATTTCTCCGAATATTTGTTAAATACAAAAGCAGAATCGTCAACAAAAAATTAATTATTTCTTGAGAACACTATAGTTTAAACTATTTTTATATGATTACTACAAGTTAACGTAATCTGCATATATCCAAATCGCAAGAAATATCTGTTATGTATCTTCTAACGATTCATTCTCCCGCGTAATTTTCTCACACTACACATACGCACATTCATCCGCACCATTAAATTCCATACGAGCTCAAAAGTACGACCGTTACAGGCGTTACGAGTAGCGCATTTCGAAGTTAAATAAAAAGATTAAATTACTACACGAAATTAAATAAAAAGATTTTGAACGTTATTATTCAGGGTATTCCACGTAACTGGTTCATTAAAAGTTTATGATGTTCTATTATTTACTTATATTTGAGATTTTTGCACCAGATCTGTTCGATTGGAAACTATAAATGTAAAATACCCTTAACCAAAATATCACTTCGGTGACCGAAAATGGATGTCAACTTTGTTATTTTAAATAGAATGATATAATTTTTTATTCATTTTGGATTCTACAACTATAAATACGTCAGTTTTCATTAGCTATTCCTACAGCTATATTTGCCGTTTTTGATATTTAAGTTTTCTTTTTTTTTTAGTCATAATCATTGCATAATTGAGAAATTAATATCTCGGTTAATACTGCAAGTAGAGACTCCAAATTTGCTATGTTATGAAGTAGATATAACTCTAAGAAACGGTAAGCACACTTTACATTCTAACATACCGGGTGTTCAAAACTGAGGAACAAAGTGACATATTTTCAAATGCAGAAAACTCATTTTTTTTAAATAGAACACCCTGTATTTTATTCGAATTAGAAGTAAATATCACCCCCTATCATTTATATCAGCATTTCCTATACCTATTTTTAAATAGATTTTGAGATATGAGCGACTTTTGTTAAACAGACTAAGTATTCTTTTTTTTAAATAGAACATCTGTATTTTAATTCGGAATTAAGAGTAAATATCATCCCCTATCACTTTATATCAGCATTCCCATACCTATCTTTGATAGATTTTGAGATACGAACAACTTTTTGTTAAACAGACTAAGTAGCCCTATCTTTGCGTGTTTGTAGCTGGCTCTGAATGGATTAATGTCAAATTCATTGACTAACCAAAAGTGTTTATGTATATCATTGTAATTACACTTTCGTACAACGCATATTAATAGAAATGAATATTCGAACAGACATTCTTGTATGTTATTCAAAAATAATACAAGAATTTGACGTGAATCCATTTCAGAGCCAGCTACAAACATTTAAATAGGATTAGTTAGTCTGCTTAACAAATAGTCGCATAGTAATAATATATAATAAGTAATAATAATAATAGAACATCATAACTTTTATGAACCAGTTACGTGGAATACCGTGTATTGTTTCCCCTATATACACACAATATTCATGACATGTTAACTGTATTCCAGAAATAATTAATAAGAAAAAATAAAAAAACAAAATTTACTTCCTTCGCTATCTTTATCATTATTCGATATATTTGCTAATTGAACTAGCATCCTTCCCGACTCATGTTATCAATCAACTTAAAAACACTGTATATTAATTTAAATCGCATCAGTATACGATTTCGTGTACACCACCTAACCATCGATTATATGCACTTGCATAAATCTCATCGTATACAAATTGTTCCTTGAAGCATGGCAACACCGCGTGGTCTGACAAAATCGTGTAAGAATCTCAAAATATACACTAATGTTCAAAACGCGGTTAAACGTTCTTGGTGTGATAACAAACTGTTAGATTTAGTATTTTTTTTTTAATATTTTTTTTACCCCTCTTAAGTTGCTTAAGAAGTTATATTTCATTTTTATGTATTTCATGTTATATACACCTCTAAAGTAGCTGATTACACATGGTCTTGGTTGCCTGTCTAATATGCATGGACTGATTACGTCGATTGAATCAATATATATATTATATATATATATATATATATATATATTATATATAATATATAAAATTTCTCTGTTAGCGAATGATCATTCGACCCAGTAATTTTTGTCACCTTTTATTGACGCTAATATATATATTTGCATATATACCTCATACCTCATACATATACCACATCAATACACTAAATTATATACTCAACTATAATTGCATTAATTTGTTTTATTATTGCATTAATTTATTTATTACCTACCCTGAGAGAGTGAGCTAGCTGGAAGCCGTGAAGGCAACTAAGTTAAAACCCCACAACTAAAGGTAATGCGTGATCTAAACTTATTTTTAATAAATTGCATTGAAAAAAAAATGTGGCCTCACTTAAATACGTCGATCCAAAAAAGGATTTTAGCTTCAGTGCACAACTTTTTAATACTGGATATTTACGTGCTCCAACTAATTTCCAAAATTCCTTGTCCACGTTAATAACTTTTAAAGCGACATCATTTTGTAATTCTACAATTTCCAACTCTAAATTTTCTAAATTTGTTGCATGAAATCCATTTATTTCTTCAATTAAAGTAGTAATGCCAATATTAATCATAGGATTTTGAAAGAAAAATAAAATCGACTCCAAATCGTCAAATTGATTAAACCTTTCAGTAAACTCCTTATTTAATTTTGTTAGATAAACAAAATGATTTTCTAGACATATTTTCGACATGTGTGGAAAATGCGTCAAAGAATTTTTTTGAAAATGCGAACTCCAACGGGCTAATTTACCTTTAAATGCTTTGCCAGATCTTTATCTTTACCTTATAGTTCAAGATTTAACTGATTTAATTTCTGACAAATATCAGCTAAAAAAGCTAAGTCACCCAGCCAATTGGGATCTTTAAGTTCGTTATAAATTTCTTTTTTTTGCTCAAGAAATTCTATTACTTCAGTAATCACATTAAGAAATCGGTCTAATACTTTGCCTTTGCTAAGCCACCTTACTTCTGTGTAAGTTATTAAATCTGAGAACTTAGCATCGTCATTTTCCAAAAGCTTTTTAAAAAGCCTGTGCTGTAATGGAGCAGCTCTTATAGAATTTATAATTTTTATTATGACGTCCAAAACGTGGCTAAATGAAAGAACTTTAGCACACAGAACTTGTTGATGCATTATGCAATGGTAAGCAAAAAGATTTGGAAATGAGTCATCTTTTATATATAAAGTTATAAATCCTTTATTTTTACCGATCATTGCTGGAGTTCCGTCAGTTGTAATAGAAGATAATTTATGTAAGCTAAATTGTTGTTCCAATACATAACTTTTAAAAGCTTGATAAATATCTTCACCTCTCGTTCTTTCCTTCATTTGCTAAAGGCACAGTATTTCTTCTTGCATAGAGTAGTCTTCGAAAACTATTCTTGTTGTTACTATTAATTCTGATGTTCTCGTTATATCCAACGATTCGTCAGTTTGAAGTGAATACCAAGAGCACTTATTCATATCAACTTTAAGTTGATCTTTGATATCAGTGGATATTGTCGCGGTTCTTCTGTTTATTGTATTGCGTGACAACTGTAAATCGTTTATTGCTCTAGTTATTTCTGGCTTATTAGAAAAAGTATCAAAGAGAAAATCGGCACCAATAAGTAAAGCTTGTTTAAATAATTCCCCATTTGAATATGATCTCTTGCTCTTCGCAAAAACGATGCCATAATTACATTTTTTTGATTTATATGTTTCCTTTTTGAACAATAGTTGTTGGCTCAATAATCCCTTCTTTAAATTATTTATTTTCTCAGTTCGACTAGCACTATGAGGCATAATTTTTTTTTTATCGAAGTTCTTATGGTCTAATTTAAAATGTCTTTTAATATTATATTTTTTACCCGTGTGGTGGTACCCATTGAGCGGTTATAAGCCTACCAGACACAATGACCCAGAGACCTGGGCGGTCTAAACCCCGCGATATGGTGGAGAGTGACTGGTTGTGCCTGAGCGACTAAACCCGCAATATGGCCTAGGTGAAAGCCGGTTCGCAGATCAACCTCCCGGCCCAGCTGTAGTGTCGTGGCTAAGGGCTTGCACCGGAGTTTTAGGATGCCAGCTTCTGTTCCATTGAGTGAACGGTGGCTGTTAAACCATCTTCCCACTGCTGTTTGTGGACATGTCTCACAGGTGGATGGGGTGGGAGGTCTTGGCTTAAGTGCATGGACCGAGAGGAGACAACCTCAAGAAAAGCCTAAATCTTAAGGTGAAGAGGGCCAAGCCGAAGTCATGCGTGGTTGAATATATGATCAGTTATTATTGGTACCCACCTGGGGGCAATAAGCAGCACCCCCTTGTATACACGCCTTGTGCCTATAATGGGAGCTCTGTAGGCATCGACGAAATACTTCTTCCGTACTCGTGGGACTTATTATGGACCTAGAGCAACAAAATCTATAATACTGAAGTCTGAAGAAAATCCACAACGCATGGAGACTGAAGAAACTCCAGAAACTAAAACAGAATTGGCACAGTGGTCAGCGGACAGTGAGACCGCTGAGAAGAAGGACCAGACACCCAAGGAAAGGAGAGCTCTCTAGGGGGCGCAAAGGAAAAAAAAACTTAAGAAGATGAGGGAGCAAGGTATTGATACCAGCAATATAAGGCTCCCCCTTCCACAAGGAGAACCAACGAGTACGCCTGAATCGACAGGGGCCGTTAAGCGAACAGTGTCGACCAAAGGTACTCCTGAGGGAAAGGCTACCAAACGGACGAAACTTCTGCTATATTTTCTGCTGTCCGTTTTAATGGTCTACCACTACCTAGTTTTTTGGGACTCAGACCCTGTTTCACGGAATTTCGTCACTGATTCTTGCATCAATTTCTACAAACTGTAATGTGACTGGAAAATTTGGAAATTCTTCTATACATGATTGCAAAGAGTGCAACCATTTTCTAATTTTACATTACCTTTAAAGTATGATTATAAAAACAAAAAGTTTATGATTTTATTGTAAACATTTTTGAGTGTCAGGCTATGTGATCAATTGGTGAAACCTCTTGCACGCAATGCAATTTGTATGGAAATTTTGTAGATCTTTATAAGAATTGTATTAGTGTTGTGAGTTTCCGAATTAAAATATTCGTTGATTCCGATTATTGAAATGCATGTTCCATATGAAAGTTGTTTTTGCTGTGAAAGCTTACTAATCGATTTCTTAGGTGATTAAGTTATTCGATCCTCAACATCTGCTATATTTTCAACTGTCCGTTTTAATGGTCTACCACTACCTGGCTTTCGTGACACACACCTTCTTTCACGGAATTTTGCGACTGATTCTCCATCATATGTTACTGGAAAATTTGGAAATTCTGCCCGAAATTCTTCTACATATGGCAGCAAAGAGTCTATTTTCCATAATTTTATACCATTTCTAAAGTACGATTCGATAATAAAAACTTTATGATTTTTTGTAAACATTTTCGAGTGTCAATTAACCAATAAATTTAATTAATTATATTGTATTTAGAATAGATAGCCTCCAGCAATACCTTCAGGTGGAGCACGAAGTTTAAGATGAATTGCAACTTTTTATAAATAAAGGGTATATGTATGCAAATCACCTAATTGAGGAACTAGACATTCACGTCTTCCATATTTTTAGATTTCTGTTAGCAAATGTTTGAGAGTTGATGTTAACTCCATTCATACACGTTTTCGATACTCCGATCACATCTCCGGCAGGTGTCTAACTGAATTAGTTTCGTTAACAACAACAGACAAAACTGTTAACAGTATCATACACCAACGGATTTCCTGCTATCGTGCGAATCAACGGCGCACACGGCAAAGTTCTAAACCGAGTTAACAACCGCTCCCACTATAATTCCACGCAGAAAATAGAAGAAGAATTCTCACCAGTCAGATCGGAGATGGGGCGCTCTGATTCCCTTACCTGAAACAAAAACAAAACAATTAGTTCAACATCGAAAGGCGGATCGTAGCGGAACGGCGTTGTAATAATAATCTATTAGGGTTAGTTTGGACGGTGAACATAGTTTAATTCACTGCGAATTTCTGGGCGATATATCGACTTACAGCGTGTATATTAAGTTTCCATGACCTTTCGATCCCTTTTGTGTTGATGCCGGGTACGCTTTGCACCTTTGAGTGCTACCACTATTCGCACGCTCGATGGAGAAGTTTGTTGGTACGTACAGGCGGCATACGCGCGGTCAAGTAACAAATCTTAATTATTGCAAAGTTTGAATTTAATTGGTGAAATACTAAACTGGAGAGAACCTCTTGTAGTTTACGAGAAGTTAGGAAGGAACTTACATTAACTGATTTCATGTCAGACTATAGAACAAAAATTTGGTACAAAACTATTGCAAGTACTCACAGTATAATTTCCATAATTTGAACAAAATAAAAAAAATAGAAATTTACAGAAATAGAAGTTAAAAATAAGAATTTATTTTTTAAACTAATATGAAGTACAGTATTTTCTTTTTTATATATTATTCTATTTAATATTCAAATTAAATATTTTTATAATTATTTTTCAGAACTAAATAGAAATAAATATGATATTTTGACTACTTAAGTAAGTGTAATATTACAAGGGAACACCGGCGGGTGTCCCCTCCGATTTCGATGAACTTAACAGATCGAAAGAGTACCTTAAAATAAGAGACACGTATTTTTTTTACGACGTATCCGCACGATTTTGGGTACAGCCCCTCCAAAGTTGGACGACTTTTCAATTTTTGCAATATTTCCTAAATTATAATAGATATTAAATTTCTTCTTAACATAATTTGCAGCATATTTGCATGGCCCTAAGGGTGGCGTCGTCCGTATTCGCAAAAAGTTAATAACGGCGGACGGGTACCCTACCCCCCATTTTTTTACTTTTCTTTTTCTTATTCATCAAAAGAAGGCCGATTTACATAGAATACGATGATGTATAACAAGTTTAGAAAATTAATAATTGTAAAAATAGAAAAATAATAATGAAGCTTCAAATTAATAAACTTGTCTATTATATAAATCAAATAACTATAACAGAAATAAGTTTTTATCCTTAACGTAATTTCCAGCATAATACATGTCTCAAGGTAGATATCGTCATAAAAAGTAATAACGGGGGGCGGGTACCCATACCCCCGCATTTTTTTAATAATAAGTTTATTCATTATCATAAAAAAGATCGCTTTACATAGAAAACGGTGATGTATAATAAATTTAGAAAATTATAATAGTAATAATAACTCAAAATAAATATATGTACGTGCCTATATGATGAATTTGATACCTTATCTACCATACGTGAGTTTAATTAATATTCAGTCACTTCAGATATATGGTAATTTTTATTATAAATTTAACGCGATAGGGATCTGGTGATTAATCATATTATTATATAGATAAAATAATCCCGAATGCATAGTATTAACCACGAACGTTTAAGTGGTCACGTTTGCATTTAGGAAATAGATATATAAGACGAGTATTCCAAATGAGAACTTAGAAGTCGTTTTCGTGCAGTGTAGGTCAGTACCTATAGTTTCGCACAATGCGTCGTAAATATAGCAAATGTGTTGAACATGTGCTTGCAACGTTTCAAGTAACTAACATCGCACAATCTTTTGACACCGCAAGAAAGTGAGTTGATGATGCCCTGAAAAATATATTGTATCTGCTCAACAAGACGCCATGTTCTCATTTCAAGATGTAACGGCATTAGAGTTTGAAGAATCAGCGGAACCACATGAAGCGCAATTTGTGGAAAAACAGCAGAAGACGAAGAAGACAATTATGAAGATATTCCATGTGTTCCTGAAGAAGGGGTAGCGTTATAGACCTAAATTACAAAACTAGAGCTGTCGACTACTGGAAAAGTGGTAAATCCAACCCACGTGCTTTGGCAGGTGTCATCCAAAATTCAAAAAAGTAAAATCGCTACGACAGTTGCGCAGATGGGAAGAAGTTTTAATAGAGCGGCACCCACGTGAATAAATTACGTTTAGTTTCCGAAATGTTATAATCGTTACAAACACATTAGTTGTATTTATGCTTCATTGAATACTTACATGCACGAAAAACTTGAAATAATTAAAAAATATATATGTATGTATTATTTAATCCTTCGTCCTGTGCAGCAAATTTGTTCATATATACCACTAAAGATTATGTGATCTCTAAGAATGAATAACATTTATTAAGGAAAATATAAAACGCAGTCACTAACTGCAATTGATAAAACGATTTATATTCTACCACCGATAAAAGTTTCGTATAGTATATAGTAAAGTTAGTAGGCATAGAAAGGTTTGACCATAGCTTGTCGAGTAGATACAATTTTAAATTAAGAAAATTTAAGTAAGGAGAGCAGGGAGTAACGATAACAAATAATTGTTGTTAATTACTATATATTATTACAATTATTTTATATTAATCCTCCAAATTTATTACCATTGTTTCTATTAAAAGCGATCTTTTTTGATGAATAATGAATAAACTTATTATTAAAAAAAATGCGGAGGTATGGGGTACCCCGCCCCCGTTATTAGCTTTTTATGAAGATATCTACCTTGAGACCATGTATTATGCTGAAATTATGTTAAGGATAAAAACTTATTTCTGTTATAGTTTATTTGATTTATATCAATAGACAAGTTTATTAATTTTGAAGCTTTATTATTATTTTCTATTATTTTACAATTATTAATTTTCTAAACTTGTTATACATCATCGTATTCTATGTAAAATCGGCCTTCTTTGATGAGTAAGAAAAAGAAAAATTGTAAAAAAAATGGGGAGTACGGGGTACCCCGTCCCCTGTTATTAACTTTTTGCGAATACGTACGACGCCACCTTTAAGGCCATGCAATATGCTGCAAATTATGTTAAGAAGAAAATTAATATCTGTTATAATTTAGGAAATATTTGCAAAAAATTGAAAAATCGTCCAAACTTTGGAGGGCTGTACCCCAAAATCGTGCGGATACGCCGATAAAAAAAATACGTGTTCTTATTTTCAGGTACTCTTTGGGATTCTGTTAAGTTTCATCGAATCGGAGGGCCACCCCGCCGTGTTCCTTGTTAGCCACTTCTCTATGTCTTAACATATGTACCATACCAGTGCCCTGTTACCTGCATCAGCGTTCTTAACCATTTTTTATCGCGGATCCTTTGAATATTATTTGTTTTACGGACCCTATTAAGATTTTCACTTGACATTTGAGGTTTTTAAATAGTAGATAACAAAAAATTATAACAGGAGTTTTAATCAAAATCATAAACAAACAGTAACACTGATCATCTTTGTTTTAGTATTACATATAATATATTAATGAAATGCTTGGTGCTGTATTTCGCTAACAAGGCTTGCTATATCAGGTTTAATGTTGGAAACTTGTAATCTCATTCTGATTCTACATTTGTTAAACGGTTCCTATATTTATTTTTGGGGTAAATAAGAGCAGAGAAGATTTTTTCACATAGGTAAGTAGTTGCAAAAGGCACTAGAACTTTTAGAGTTTTCATAAATAACTCTGAATAATCCTGTTTTAACTGCACCCAAAAATTTGGAAGCAGGATTTTCATTTTAAAACGCCATTGGTGGATATTTCTATGAGTTTTTCTTCTTATATTGCTGTTAGTCCTTGTAACTCGTAGATGCTCACTGAAAACGGATCCCTAATTCACTCATTACTTGAATCAGGAGCTGGAAAGTATTCACGAAAATTGTGTTGCAAATCATTTAGATGCTGTGCAATAACTAATATGTCCTCTCCATACAACTCTTCGTCAACAGATTCAAGAAAGTTCTTTAAGTTTGAAAATGCTTCATAGTCTTTATTCGAGAGTCGATGATGCCACAAAGCCAACTTCTTAATTATTGTTTCGATCTTGTCCTTCACTTGGAAAATTGTCAGTGTACCTTGTTGTCCTTGAAGATTTAAATTAAGCATGGATTACAGAAAATAGCCTGACTTCGTCCTTCACTTCCCATAAGAGAGATAACACTTTACCTCGTGATAACGAACGTCATAATGCAACAAGAGATGATAGTATTCACTGTCCATTCCTTTGCAAAGTTGTTCAAAAGGCCTTGAATTTAATGCTTTGTTTTTATAAAACTGACAATTTTTACTGATTCGTTTAAGGTCAATTGTAGTTTCTTTTTGGGAATGCGTATCTGAAAGTACAAACTGGAGCAATTGCTGTTAATGGATTTAGGGTAACCGGAATTTATCCTCTAAACCCTAACATTTTGTCTGAGGAAGAGTTTATAGAAGCTGAAGTGGAAGTTGCTGCTCCAGAGTTCACTCCTAACGTCAATCCCCCATGCCAAGAAGCCAGGAATGAGGAAGACCGAGAGAAGACCTCCATGACCTTCAATTGAGGCAGGACCTTCAACCGAAGGAGGACCTTCCTAAAATTGTCAAATGTGTGGCAACACGTGGTAGAAAGATTGGTTCTGCAGCAGTTCTTACATCTTTTCCATACAGAAGGAGTTTGGAACTTTCACTCCAGAAAAAACCTCGAAAGTCCACAACAACAAAAAAACATTAACAAAGAGGCCTATGTAAGTAAACAAAACATGCGAACATTTCTCCTGCAGTGCAAAATAGACAAACACAATAATCCCCTTCGTTTAGGAAAATATGTCATGGTCTTTCAGGCAGAGGTATATGCAATATCGCATTGTGTAACTGAAATCAATCAGAGGGCTTATAAAAATAATGGGAACTATAGGTACTGCAATACACAGCCAACTGAGAAAAAATATTCAATTTTTCCATTCTTATGTGAATATCTCGAATGGGGTGGCCTCCATTAAGCTAATTTTTCGTATTTACAATATATGCGACAGTTGTTTTAATTTTAATCATATAGCTTTAACCGCTTTAAAGGCACTTTTCAATGGCTTATCGGACTAGAGCTTTTGGAAATTAAATATACTTCTGTTTACCGGTAAATTAGCAGCAGCATTTCTTTTTTGGTATTTTGATTCGTCATAAAACTTTGAAAAAAGGTGTCTTTTACATAACACTGCGTAGGTTTCACCGCCGGTGTAACTATAACTAACAGCTTCTTGCGGGTTTCGCCGTGTGTCAAAACTTTCGCTCGAGGTTTCGCTGTTCATACTGACAGCTTCTTCAGGATAACTGAACTGATTCTCCATGGTCCGACATTCTTCTTATATACGCCCTTGGTGCATCCAACCCGTGTAGTTTCCGCTCCATTGACCGTGACGGTTCGTAGAAGGCTTTTCCACGTGTTGCTAAGGTAGCATTTCTATGGCTTCCCTGATGAGTCTTTTTCCGTAGTTCTTGGTGGTAGTTATTACTTTTACATTCTTGAAATCCATTTTGTGTCCGATGTCGTGCATGTGTTCTGCCACCGCTGATTGCTCGGTCCTTTTTAATCTTGCGTCCCTCTCGTGTTCTTTTATTCTTATGTCGATGGGTCTTCCTGTTTGTCCCACGTAGCAATGTCCGCATTAGCATGTTATCTTGTAGATACCTTCTGTGCGCCCCTTGGGTATCTTACCCTTTGCGATCGGTAGATACTGCTGGATCGACGTTGCAGTCCCGAAGCGTACTTGTACGTTACGTTTCTTCAAAATTCGGCCTACTTTTTCGGTGACTCCTGCTATGTAAGGTAAACACGCCATCCCTCTTCGTGGTTCTGTAGTTGTTTCCAGTGTCGTCTTCTTCTTAGTGGCTCTCCTTATGTCGATGTCAGTGTAACCATTCTTCTTTAGTACTTTCTCCAAATGTATCTTTTCACTGGTAAGATGTTGTTCATCGCTGATGGTTTCGGCTCTCGATAGCAATGTTTGTATTAATGTCTTCTTCTGCATCGGATGATGGTGAGATCTTGCATGCAGATATCTATCGGTGTGCGTCTTCTTTCTAAATACTGCGTGCTGTAGCATTCCCTCTTTTGTTTTCTTAACTATAACATCCAGGAAAGGGGGATTTCCATTTTGTTTTTCCTCCATGGTAAACTTGATGGCTGGGTGCTGTGAGTTTATGTGTTCCAAGAACTGTTGTAGTTTTTCTTCTCCGTGTTGTCATATGACAAAAGTATCGTCGACATATCGCAGCCAACACTTGGGTTTCACATCGCTGGAACTTAGGGCTTCTTCTTCAAATGCTTCCATAAACAAGTTGGCTATTACTGGTGATAAAGGGCTTCCCATTGCTGTTCCGTTCTTCTGCTCGTAGTATTTTCCTTTATACAAAAAGACATAAGAATAAAAGAACACGAGAGGGACCCAAGATTAAGAAGGACCGAGCAATCAGCGGTGGCAGAACATATGCACGATACCGGACACAAAATGGATTTCAAGAATGTAAAAGTAATAACTACCACCAAGAACTACGGGAAAAGACTCATCAGGGAAGCCATAGAAACAGAGAAGAATAAAACCGTTAATAGAGAAGAAGGGTACCACCTTAGCAACACGTGGAAGAGCCTACTACGAACCGTCACGGTCAATGGAGCGGAAACTACACGGCTGGATGCACCAGGGACGTATATAAGAAGAATGTCGGACCATGGAGAATCAGTTCAGTTATCCTGAAGAAGCTGTCAGTATGAACAGCGAAACGTCGAGCGAAAGTTTTGACACACGGCGAAACCCGCAAGAAGCTGTTAGTTATAGTGTCTTTTACATTTTCCATTATTTGACATAGCAATTTTGAAATTTTATTTTTCCATCTAGATTACTGAAGCTCCTGATATATTCAGTTGCTGCTAAAATAAACATTTAGTTTCTCCTGTGTAAGTGTATATGTACTTACGGACATTTACACGTAATTTTCGGTTTTTAATTTTTAATATAATGTGTTCACAGGCGAACATAGTAGCTTACTGAGTCATCAGGAAAGAGCATTAAATTACCATTATTTTGCTACCATACACTTTTGAAGTTACATTAAGTATTTTTTTTGTAAAAACATAAGATAATATAATATACATAATATAATGGAGTACTAAAAAAAGTTATAAATTCCTAAAAATTAAGGGCTGTATTCTGATTAAAGATGACATCCCATGTATTATTCTTGAAACAGATCCTGTTTGTTTCCTCTTATTTGTTTACTGACCGTATACGAACACTCGCAGTACCTAACTGAATATATGCTTGGGGGTTAAGGCTCTTCCTCCGTTGGTTAATAGCGTTTCCTGCTCGCTTTTAATATTATTTTTATTTGTGTGTTTACCGTTTGCAAGCTAACCGAGGAAACGAACGAGGGTCTCCTACTAACTGGATTTTAGTAGGCTATAACGATGTACCGTGTCAAATATATGAAAACATTTTGCCTTAATTTCAACATTATGTTTTTCGTGCATAATCTACATACGCCATTATTTTATCTCGTAATGGTATACATCGTTGACTACGCGGAAACCTAGTTTATTTTGTTATAATTACGTTAGATGAGTTAGTATTTTGATTTGATTAAAAAAATATATTGTTAGTTAATTTAAAATCATATAAAAGTTTTAGGAACAAATCACCGAAAGAAAAGGTTGTGCAAATAACTATTGTAGCTAAAGTTTAAGAAAATGTAGTTTGTGGATCATAAGTTATCTATTTGTGGTTTATACAAACTAAGTAAATCACAAAAATAAAATATGTTATATATATAAATTCACAAATCTTATAAAATTTACATAAAATATAATAATAAATAATATTAATAATAATATCCCTTTTATTTCATATTACTAAAAAACAAGTATGAAATAAGTCAAAAAAGAAAAATATACAAATAATAAAAAAAGATTTACAAAAGTAGAAAAGATTTTTTGTTAACGATGCTATGGTTAGACTACCCGCGTTACTGCTGACTGTATTTTAAGTTGCATAGTTTTGTTGTTTTGATTTCTCCGTTCAGCCGATATTCAATGTACGGAAAATTTTCACAATAATGTTTATTTTGTATAAATTTTAGTTAAAGAGTTTATTGTATGATTTATTTAATTAAGTGCTAAGTTTTCTTTAAATTAATTCCATTCATTTATTTGTCTATTGTTTGAGTGTAGTGTTAGTGCGGATTCTATTAGATTTTGTCGTAGAGTTGTTTACGACTGCGTTGTAAGATTTTGTGAGAGGGATTTTTATAAGAAAAACAATTGTAGAGTTTTGTCAGGGAGTTCCTTGTTCGACTATTAATGTGAATAGACGTATTTTTGTAAATCATTGTTGCCATTTTGTAATTCAATTGATATTGAAATTAATCCTGTAAAAATTTAGTCCATCAAGGAATTCATATCGTAATAATTGTTAATGTATTGACGTGTACACGTTGTAGATATAAGATCATTTATTATTTTTGTTCGGGAAGATACATTTTAGTTAATTTTTTCTCATTATAGTTTAGAGTTAATTTTTCCCAATTTTGTTGATTCATTTTTATTGATCAATTACCTCGTTTGGGTGAGTAGAAGCATTGTTCTTGCATTTAGCTTTTCTTTTGTAAATTTCTAGTATTTGTTCACGTTTAGTTTATTTTAATTTGAAACCATGTGGATTGAGTTTGTAAAATTTAGGATTATCTTCCTGAACAAACTAATCTTTTGCTTTGTATAGCATTAATAGCATTGTCCTATTTTAATTTAGAATCAAGTGCAGTTTTTATTTTAGGCCAGAACCTTCAGTTCACAGTTTTTTTTTGCACAAGTTGTAATTTTTACCCATTTTATAAAATAAATTTGATTGTTAATTAACGTTTTTGGGTGAACTCTTTTGGAACATTGTTATAGATTTTAAGAAACGCCTTTGTGTTTTTTTCCTCATGTACTTTGAGGCACACGTAATGTTGCTTTATCACATTAGCGAATATTGTAATTATGGTTTGCTTCGTATTTGGCAAGTAACTCACTGTAGTGTTTCTTTCCAAAGCACGCACATTCATAAATATATAGTCCCGGTAAGGTAAGTATATTATTCGTTTTGAATATTTTTCTTGCAGGTCTTTCTCTCTTTCAGCCCTCAAACACTTCATATACATGCTTTTTGAAGTCTAAATACTCGTTCTACGTCAACCGAATTGCCCCAGAAGATTATTCCGTAGCTTAGCCTGGACGCTACATAAGCGTGATACGCTGCTAATGCTGCTTCCTTGTGGACTTCTGAAGATATTTCCCTCAGTACATAAACCATTCCAGATAATTTTTTGTGAGAATATTAACATGCTCTTTCCAGTTTAGGATGCTGTCTATATGTACTCCCAAGAATTTAATTGTACCTGTAGATGTTAATTGTTTGTTGTTGTAATTAATTGTTAACATTTCGTTATTTCTTAGAGCAAATTTTATTAAATTAGCTTTCTTCCACGTTTAATGATAAATTATTTGCCTGGAATCCTTGTAATAACACTTACTAGTTCATTTGAGCTCACTGCTATTTTGTGCTGAAATAATCACCGATGTATCAACTGTATACATATTTAGAAAATGATTTGTTATGCCAGGTAAGTCATTTGTGTATAATATAAACAGAAAAGCTCCTAGTGACAAACCCTGTGGTACACCTCCATCAGTGTCTAGCCAATTTGATCGAACTATCTCATCCTTTAAGTTTACTTCCACGCATTGCTTACGGCCTATTAAGTACGATCTCAGTATGCTAAACACTATTCCTCGGAATCCCAATTGCTTCTAGTTTGCGCAAGAGGTCTGGAAATACTCCCGCTGTAGTCTTTTTATCGAACATTACTTGCATTATTTCGTTGATTAATATATGTATATATCGCTCGTGTTGTTGATCTCCCTTTAATATACAGGGTTTTCCACGGAACTGGCTGGTTAGAAGTTTTCCGGCTTAACGAAATTCCTCAGTTTTAAAAAAATGGGGTTTCCAACAATTTGGCACTTACTTTCTTTCTAAAATATTTTCACCTTTTTTGTACTTCCGGTTAACCGGAAGTCGCCACGAACTTTGTTATTTTAAATGGAACACCCTATATATTATTATATTTTTGAATTTACCATAAAATTCTATGACGATTACCATTAGGGTATCTTATACCTATCTTCAACTGTTTCTAAGATATTACGATTTTTGTTAAAATTTTGACATTTACATTGTTGTATGTAATTGATTAATTCTCACTTGATTTAAGTGTCAGAAATCTCCGACTTTGAAATCAATAAGTACTAACATTGTTTTACCAAAACGTAGAAAAAAAATTCAGTGACATTATACAGGGTGTTTAAAAATTAGTGACATATCCAAGAATTTTGAATGTTGCAAAACTTAATTTTTTCAAATAGAACACCCTGTACATTTTTCTATTTTTGGATGTACAATTAAATTCTATACCGATTTGCTGTAGCATTCCCTATACCCATCTTCAGTAGTTTTCTTTTAAATTACTCGTTTTGTTTATTACCGCTTTCAAATGGCCGAATAATTTCTATCTGGTGGGCCATGACATTAACATCACAACAATTTATTATTATTAGTAAGTATTATTGTTATAATCATTGTTTGTTACACGTCGCGTGTTCAGATCGATGAATATTATTGTGGAACTTATGAATTAGATAATGAAAAATATTGGAGGAGCTTATTCTAACCTAGATACTATAAATTTATTTTAGATTCACTATTATATATTATATATTTCTACCATCTAGTAAATTTCACATGCTGATGTGTTTTTTAAAGATTGTACTGTAAAATTCGTATGTAATATTTATATGAACTCTACATTTACCGACCACTGAAGTAATTTTTCATATGTATTTTTATAAAGAGGGCAAGCAACTTACCTAATTCTTTTATAGCACCTAATAGGTCATACTGAATCGCTCAACCAGGGATCAAGAATGAACACGCTTACGCGAAACCTACGATTGTTTGTGACGTACATGATATCATTGAGCCAATAATAAGTTCGACAAACGAATAGAATTCACTACGCGCACAGATAAATAATCCAATAACCATAATTAACAGCTTCTTGCTGGTTTCGCCGTGTGTCAAAACTTTCGCTCGACGTTTAGCTGTTCATACTGACAGCTTCTTCAGTTCAGTTATCCTGAAGAAGCTGCCAGTATGAACAGCGAAACGTCGAGCGAAAGTTTTGACACACCGCGAAACCCGCAAGAAGCTGTTAATTATAGTTACACCGGCCGTGAAAGCCTACGCAGTGTAATCCAATAGCCAATTACATTGCGGCGTATGAATTTCGTATTTTCCATGATATCTATAATTTTACCCGAAAATTCAAGTAAAAACAAATAAATATAAAAGATCCTCACATTTTTACAGCAAAATTAATAGTTCATTAGTAAAATTAATTTTAAAGTGCACTAAATACCCCAAAAAAATGTCAATTTTACACTTTTAGGTAAATTTTGATAGTAAATACAAAATTGCACATGTTTTCTCCTGTATTTTCCTTTTGAATTTTTATTACATCTTAAACTTACATGAAAAAGCTATAAATTTTACCGAAATTTCTTTTTCCATGTTAAATATCCTAGAAAAAAACATGTAAAACAAAATTTACATGATTTATTGTGGTAAATTCACAACGTTATTACATGTAATATTCCTGATTTACCATGGCAAAATGTACATAAATATGTAGGTCGATACTTACATTACATTATATTACTTGATAAGATAGTATTTTGCTTTGATGTTGCGCTGTTGTGTACAAAAACTTCTTTAGATTCAAAATTGACAATCATTCCGTGAATATATTGAGAATTTAAATAAAGTTAATTATAATTAAAATTAAATAAAAATTGTTTCAGTAAAATTAACGGCCCAAAGCATTATCTTTTGCATAATAATAACAAAAAAAAATTGATAATCTTTTAATAATTTACAACTGTGTAAATTTACGTCATTATTCACCTGGTTCTCAACACACTTGAATATGAGAATTAATTCTAACCCGTAATTCGAAGATTAGTAAGTAATTTTGTCCTAATACAAATTACACCAACGCTTTGGGTATCGTAGATAATCAGACCATACGTAACACTCTCATACATTATGGGCATCGAATACAATTGAACTTTCCCAGCAGGTGCGTAGCTACGTCTATATAGATTAATACATCCCCACTAAATACCGTTAGTGTGCGTAATACATGGATCCGAATTACCGCAAATACCAGTGATATCATTTATAGTAAGTGCTCTTAAACTATTGAAATGCGCCCACCACCGGTTGGAATGTGACCCGGCATCGTTTCCGTGAGTGTGCTACAAGAGCATTTCGAGTTGTTCAATTGAAGGAGCATTTAGCGCACGTTCAGAGAGTGAATTTACTGCCGGACGCAACTAGGGTTGTAAAAATCCGAAGCTGAAGCCTTAAAAGTAATCAGCTTCAGGAAAAAATAAGGAAGTATTTGCTCTGTCTAATCGATTGGCATCTTTAATGTTTATGAGGAGATCGTGAAACTATTTCGGTATTAGCTACTATATCGATTGCTTCATATTTAAACTATATCAGTATATATAATTATAATTAAATATTGTTTGATGCAAATAAAAATACGAATTAGGTAATACAAATAAATACATACAAATGCAAATAAAAAAAAAATAATATAAGAAGTAAATATAACCCTAAATAAACGTGTAGCGGGTTAACATGTCCCTGCTATTGTGTAACACTCTGGCCATTTGTGTGAGGAATCCAGCAATCAGTTATTAGATTGCATATTAGCCGCGGGCTAAAGTGTTGTACTGTCATATGCTGGGAGTTTTCAAACCCAGAGGGCTAAATACAGCCTCCAGAGAGTATGACGACCGAGCTACTTCGAGCCAATCGACGAATGAACACGCCGCTTGCGTCGAAACCCAAACGACCACGCCTAGAGCCGAAGGACCGCCAAAACCGCAAATTTTAGCACCTAATTTTTTATTTGTTTATTATTTATAAAATGAGAAATTATAATCTTGCTTATTGTTTACTTTCAATTCATTAGTAATATTCAAAGCGGGTCCCATCCATTCGATCGTTATTTTTCTATTAACAAACAATCGCTATTTATTTTGTAATCCTTTGACTGTATTTATTTATGCTTTCGTTGTTTTATAATAAAAAAATTGTAAAGGTGAAATCAATCTCTTTTGTTAGTAGTATATATACCACCGATTACCACGCAGATCATTTTATCAAGCGTAAATAGCTAATTATAACAGTAAAAAGCCAAATCCTTTATAATAATTAGTACACCTTTTAATCATCACTCAGATTTTTTTTATTAAGCGCAAATAGGAAATTTCTTTCTTATTTAATAGATATAGTCGGATTATATTTAAAATATTCATAGAACAGCATGACCTGAGAGCGATTAAATTAATCGATAAAAGATTCTCATGCTAATTATTTATGTATTTCAATTAATTAAAATAAACAAATAATGCAAAGAATAACATGAGAATCTTTTATCGATTAATTTAACCAATTAAATTGCAAATTAACATTTGGAAATAACTTAGGCCCGTTTTACATTATACTTAATTTAGTATGAAATTTTGTATAAAATTTTATTTTGAATTTATAAAGAAATTTACCTGCATGTCATACATAAAAAAAAATTACATCTGAAAATTGGTACAAAATATTTGAATATGTCTGTTTAATATTTAAAGTAAAAAAATTAGTATGAAAAAAGTTATGAAAAGGATTAATATTACCGTAAAATGGCTGACCAAGAAGTATTGCTGTTATGGCTATCATCTTTAAATGTAACTATGATAGCTAGTCCCGTAAAATATTATGTAAAAATTGGATAAGTATGTGACCTGAAGGAAGATGCATTCTAAATTTATTAAATTCGGGATTAAGGACTGACGGTCCATTGTCGAACGATTTGATGAACTTTGGCAATTTCCTCATTGTCTAGGTGATCTTGACGAACGTGGATAGACCTGGATCTGATAGATTTTCAATTATAAAGGCGCAAATAGTCTAGTAGTACTTACTTCAGATGGTGATTATAAGCTTATTTCTAGTGTTCTACTAAAACTTAAGCTACATCGATATAGATGAAGTTGCAGAGGAAAATGTTGAAATTTTGGGTTGAAATTTTGGTAAGGTGCAACGACCAAGTGGCAATAGATCTGCTAATTTTGCAAGACAAGTTAGGGATGAAATATAATTCTAAAAATAAAATGCATTTTTTTGTATGTATCTATCTTTTTTTATAGATTATAAAACTGAGTATGTTCAACAAGTTGTTATACAATCAATCAATTTTAACTTTATCTAGGGTAGTTTTGAATACTCAATCAACAATTCAAACTGCTGACATGACCACGACATTATTCTAAAATAGATGGTGATACAGCGATATACGATAGACAACAGAACTTCCTTATGCTTTGACTCAACTACAAACTACATCGTGTATTTTTGCGTTGTCTATGTCAACTTAGATTGAGCGATCTGTATTGTACGACAAACGCCGACCTACCCCACTGGACTTAACCAACAATTCACATATTGCGCACGCATATTTCGTTTGTAAAATAAATGAGAAAATAGAACAGGTTCTAAATATTTAGTACAATATTTCGTACGAAATTTAGAAATAAATTTTTCTGTATGATACTCTTTGAAATATATAATATCAAATTTATATCAAAGTTTCATACTAAATTAAGTATAATGTAAAACCGGCCTTAGAATCATTACAATCCTGTCATCCGACGCTGAGTGAGATAACACCTGCACCATTTCAATCTTGCGCGTACAGCGCAAGTGACGAATAGCGGCTCGTTTTAAAACACTTAATTTACGCATTTTTAGCAAATTTCGAAGTTTATGTTGTTCACATGTGTATATAAGGGGATATAAAAAAGGAAAAGAATCAACTAATACATATGAATTATATGAAGAATATTTAGTTGTTTATTTGATAGTGGTAACAATTAATGGAATGAAATGTTAGCGTTTTTTGCTGTATTAGCAGTTCTGTGGCATGATTAGAAACAATAGTTTTTGTTTATCAATAACACTATATTAGAAATGTAATGTTTTGCAATATAAAATATAGTTTGGCAAATTCTAAATTGTTTCATGGATGTATCAACACATATTACAAAAATATCTTGTTCATTACCTCAAGCAGTAGCTTTTCCAACATTCCTTTTCAGATCTGTAGTCATTAAAAAAGTTTTTATAGGCAAAATCCTGGCGCCTCCACCATTTTTACAATTAAAAGAATTACCCTATTTTTTGTACAAGGTACCAAAAAGGAGAATTGTACTGATGTATAAATTTCAAGTTTATAGTTGCTGTGCCATATTACTTTTTAATAAGGTTAAGCTACAAACTTAATTAACTGTGGGCTTATAGCCTAAATTATTCTTTGGTATTGTAAATTTTGTACCGTAACAGATCTGAAACGATCTTCTTTAGGTTAACAGTGTATCTAGCTGTTTAAATAGCTGAAAAAACAATACCGATTTATAAGAATGGTGATCGGTCTAACGTGGAGAATTACAAACCTGTGACGATTACTACCGTATTTGCAAAGATTTTTGAAAAAATACTAAATAATCGACTAATGGGATACTTGCAGAGTAATAATCTAATATTCCATACACAGTTCTTTAGGCTTTATGCCGGCAAAATGTGCAACAGATGCTTTGTATTGGGTTTTGAATTATATTTATAAGGCAACCGATCAAGGGAGTTTTGTCGGAGGGGTTTTCTATGATTTAAGCAGAGTATTCGATATTGTTCATCACCAAGCCCTTCTCGACAAGCTGCAGGCATACGGCATAAGAGGTGATGCGAAAAAAATATTTCAATCTTGCGTGAATGGTGAGCAGTACCGTATGCTCAGATCCTTTTCTCGTCGTATACACACTTGGAATGTGGTGTTCTACAAGGCTCTGTTCTTGCTCCCACTCTATTCCTGATTTACGTTAGTGACTTAAATCTTTCAATTGGCCCTCACAAGCTTTCTCAATATGCTGATGACACTAGTGCCATTGTTAGTGGTTTAACTGGGTATCACGTGGATTGTCGGATGCGGTGATGAAAATGGAGCGCTGGTGTGATGACCAGGGGCTTACATTGAATTCTTGGAAGACCTATTGATTGCAATTTGGACCTTCAGTATATGATGCTCGTAGTTTGTTGTACGTGCCGTTCGAGGGTAAGTCGATTGAGGAATGTTCGTTTACAAGGTTTCTGGGGGCGACCGTCGACCCGCGCTTGCGATGGGAGGAGCCATCTATATATCTTTAAATCGAAGGTAATTACGTGAATTTATCCCCTTCGATACCAGATATACCACAGCAATATGATTCAATTCATTACACTTGATGAGAAATGACAGAGCTTTTTCAAAGGCTTTTTATCAACAAACGGGAGGTTGTTGATAAAAAGTCACCAAGGATTTTCATTCATTTCCTTTCAACGAATTACATTGAGTCACTACCCCATTCAAGTAAAATAGAAACCTAGGATACCAGGCCATCGTACAGTTGTCAGACGATAAATTATATTTAATTTCCATAACTACTAATGCGAATTAATCCAAATTATGGTGGACTTACAAACAAACATAAAATAATAATTACGTCTAACATGGCTGATAGTTTTCCTCTTAGGAAACACCCCAATGTATATTGTTTTTTTTAATTTTACCTTTATATATTTTTTGCATGACAATGTCTATATTCTGTGAATCTACGACAATAAAGACATATTATTATTATTATTATTATTACAACTATGCCCCGAAAATTTCATTTTGCATTTCAAATTCCACATAATTTTATAATTCTATTTACCTAAAACTTTACTGAGTCTACCAACAATCTTATTAGGTTTACTTTTACAAATATAATTTTTATTACTGTATACTTCGTTAAAAAATTGTAATTTTTGTTGTAATAAAAACAAATTTTATTTTAAAGAAAATGTGACGATAGTTAGAATAATAAAGTGAATTCATATAACTATGTAAAAAAAATTGTTATTATCGAATTTCAATAGGCTCTCAGTTAGATGCTACAAAAAGGAACAATACAAAACTGCTTTATTTGAATATTAGCCTTTTGTAATATTACCAATTCGGGCTATTTGTTCTAGTATACATGCCTACAAAATAGCTTTCAATTTTTTGAAGGAAAGTAATCATTCCATGTTTGTTTTTTTTTATGTTTCCTTTAGGCACAATATTTATTTATATAAAAAACAATTGCTTCTTTGATTCGAAAAAATCCCTTCTACCGTTGTTACTTCAAGCATTGAGAATGTTTGGATATTCCATTGTATTTCCTGATACCTACGCTTGTGCATCTAATAAAAGCTTAACCATATTTTTTTTTTCGGTCGCGAAGCTTTGAATCTAAGAACTACGAGCTTCTATTGACCTTCTCCTCTTTTCATAGAACGATGCACTGGGGACTTGAAGTATTCTCTTACGAGAGGATAACAACGACTGCGGAACACAGAATTGAATGAACCATGTTCCATTCGAAAGGGATGAACAGCATATGTAAAGCTCGTAAAAGGATTTCAGCGCATGGACCTAAGTTTCTGAGACATTTGCATATAAAGTGGTCACACCTTAAGCACTATTTATAGAAATATTGCAATGCAAATATAGCGTGAGAGCTTGCGATTCAGGTAGATATGGATTTGAAACCTTCTGCTGTGTATGCACTTTATAATTGTATTTCCGTCCATAGAAGATATTAAATCGATAGTATAATCAAAAGACCTCAGACAAATTCAATCTATAAACTTTATTTGAAAATTTGAAAAGCACTAAAATCCTTAGTATTCTGCACCGCTATGTTTGAGATTCTATTATTGCTATAAAATATGTCAAAATATAAATTAATATCCAGAGTATATTGATAGCGTAACACACCAAATGCAGATATTTTGTCGATAATCATTAAAACATTACGTCAATTTTTGGTTTTAAAATAATAAAATTGTGCAGAATGTAAAACTGTTGGATAAACTTTAGAATTATATATCATTTGTACATCTTAATCGAAATATTAAATAACAGCTTACACAATAATAAACAATGAAGTTATTTAATTGCTCTGTTAGTTTAAACGTAAAATCCTGCCTCTTTGGATATTCAACGTCCCTCTGCAGTAATTGACCTTGACTTAACTTTGGTCTAATAGGATTGTAGGCGCATGACATAAAGCTATGATACTGCCTATTAAGTTATCAGGTAAAAATAGTTTCTTTAATTTAACCGTAACTAGTATTACTTTAACACTGATAGAATCGAGTGCCGTATAAATAAACATTGGCTCCCCAAATTCTCGGCCTAATACCCATAAGAAAGAGATTAGACGGCGCTTGGCGCCAGTGGCGCTGAGCCAGCAAGGAAGAGCGCCCGACGGCGTCAAGTCGTAAACACGCAATGCGGCACCGTTGTTTTGACGCCCGCATGGCTTCAAAATATTTCTTTTTGTTACTGTCTGGATATGCGGTATACTTTTTTGCTTTCAGTTATCAATTCGATGTTTTTTTAATGATTTTCTTTATATTATTATTTTGTTTAGTATGTTAGGGTAAAAGTAGTTCTTTCTTGATTAATAGATGATACATTTATTCTTATTGTTGTATTGTGGACTGCATGGTTATGTTTTCAATACATATTCCTTGTTTGAATACTTATTTATTTACTAACAAAAATAACATAAAGGTATATACATAGATCTCAGATGGTCGGACAAGAACTGCATTATTATGATATGGATTTGAAACTACTAGTCCCTTGTTACACTGACCATTTTTCCCTTGGTGGGGTTACAAGAGCAATTGCATGTGGTATACATAAGGACTATAGCGGTCATATATTATGTATGAAGAGACTGATTGTCAGTTAGAATAAAAGGAAGAGAAAAAGGCAAAGATGATTCCAATACTTAACTCCTTAAAATTATACCTTAAACTTAAAAATGGGAACATAACACTTATTAAGACGAATCTTGACGACCAATTATGCAAGGAAGATAAAAATATGTGAAGAAATCCACGTTTTTGGGTGGAAACCGCCCGAATTATAAATTCTATGTGTCTTAGTTGTGGTGGTCATTGGAGAAGGTTCGTCTGTGACGACCCCAAAATATACATTTCTAAACCTTTTTCCTTTAAAAATACAAATCTCATAACCAAAAATCCTGTAAATTCATAGTGATTTGAAACTTTTCTTCCGAATAAAAAATCCGAAAATCCAATTTGATTTTATCGTAATAGACACTATCGTTACTAGGGAAACGCTGTCAAACTAAAAAAAGTCAAATGCAGGAAAACGTCGATATTCCTGAAGAAATTGTAAAAAAAAACCGGAAAAAGCAACAGAAAACGTACTACTGAAAAAATGGAGAGAAGCCTACGAGAAAGAATATGACAAATTACTAAACTGAGTGGCTGAAAGCTGATGATTTAGGTCATCTTTGACTATTTAATATACTTTAAATTATTCTTTAACCAAAAAAAGAAAAATAATTACAAAAATCTGAAAAGCGTAAAAATTTATAGGGGTAAATGGATTTCGGAAATGAAATTTCTTGCGTAAAAATAATGTAATCTAAATGTCAGTTAAATTGTATGACTGCTTTTAAATTTCTATTGAGTTTTTCCTTTTGATATAATTAAATTAGTAAAAACTTATTCTAATTATACAGGATGTTAGGTAAACATGCGGCAAAAAATCAAGGGTTATTCCATGTCTATTCTAAGAATATTTTGTTCTATGATGATTTTAGAAAAACCCCTTTATTTCGAAGATACAGGGCGAACAAGATTTGCGACAGTAACAATATTTCATTATCAAAACGTACGTGTAAAGTAGCTCAATCTACAATAAATGTTCGAAATGGCTTCCTCCAGCTTAGATACAAGCATTCAATCTTCTCGTGATTGACTGTCGAACTCTTTCAAACACACCAGGGTCGTTTCTAATTGAGTTACACCCAGCGATTATCCGATTTCGCAATCGTCCAAATTGTCCACTGGAGTAGCGTGAACTATTGACTTCGGACGTCTCCAGAAGAAATAATCTAGGAGTTTTAAGTATGGGGATTGAGCAGGCGATGCGTGTGGCCCACGTCGACCAATCCAGCGATCTCCGTATGTTCCTAAACCAAATTGAAATTTGGTGGTGCACCATTGTGCATAAATCACATTGCAATTCTTGTCGCGTATGGTACATCCCCCAGAAACTCAGGCAGCGTTCCTTCCAATGAGTTGCGGTTCATCACGCCAATAAGTCTTCCTGGTAGAAATACCGGTTCAATTAGATAGTCACCTACAATTCCAATCCAAACATAAACGAGAACTGACGTTGAAAACGATCTTCGAATACCTCATACGGATTTTCATCTGCCCACACATGGTTATTATGAAAATTCCTTATTGCATTTCTTGAGAAACTAGCTTCATCGGTAAAAAGAATAGAGGAAAAGAGGGATGCGAACTAATGTTTGCAATATCCATTGACATAATGCAATACTTGGAAGAAAATCAGCAGATAGTAGTGCCTGAACGCGTTGAATGTGGTATGGATACAACAAATTGTCCTTAAGAATTTTCCAAACTGTTGAATGACTTACATTCAAAGTAATTGCAATTTTTTGCGTAGAACTACCAACATCTTCCTGTATCATCTCCAGCACATTCTATTCCAATTGTATCGTTCTTGCAGTCATTGATCTTCGTTTCATTGAGCCTGTTTCACGAAGACGTCGATGAATGTTTTCGAAGATTTTTCGATCGGGGACATTACGGGCAGAAAATCGTTCAATGTATAATATTCTAGCTTCTAATGAGTTGATATCAGCAAGTCCATACATGAAATGCATGTCAGTCATCTCGGCGTTCGTATACATCATGATAGAGGATTTCACTAACTATTAAAGACATGTCAAAACGTCACTTAATCTAAACAAATGCGACCGATGAAACGTATTCAAATAAAATCCACTACTAGATAAAACAGTCGTTTCCCGTGATCGAGATCGAAAAAATAACAATGCATCGTAAACAATTTTTTGTACTTGATAAACTCATTGGCGTACACCGTACTTTTATTTACATTAATAATTTCGAATATGGTTGTCGCAAATCTTGTTCACCCTGTATTTTCGAAACAAAGGGGTTTTTCAAAAATCATCACAGATTAAAATATTCTTAGAATAATGAATGTTTGCCGCATGTTTACCTAACACCCTGTATAATTGACTTTGAAATTATTTAAAGGTATATGTATTATAATTAAAAGATAATTGTGAATCTGAGAACGAAATCAATGGTACTAGACCTGGTTTCCGGATGTAGTAAGGAATACGCTGACAATAATCCAACGACGCACTCCTTCAGGACAAAATTTGACAGAATAGATGTAAGATTGTGCTTCGCTGTGATGCGACCTTTCACTGGAATTCCCCTTGCAGAATCGGGATTTTTGGTTTCAAGATAAAATCAGATTCTCGAGTAAGTTGCAATTTCGCTTTTCTCTGGATTATTTCGATTTAAATATATAGATTTATATAATCGTTTGCTATTGCGATTGTCGTTAAATGTTTTGACGTTAACTCCAATAAATTTTAATTCTTTTTCTATTTAGATAAACTACTGTAGCGCGCTCAACAGTTCAACAAAAAAACTCTGTTGTTTATTTTTCTATCGCCTGGTTGGAGATTCACGCGTCCATCAATCATTGTGTGGCATTCCGATCATGTGAATATGGCGTCGGAACAAAACAGCGTGGGATGATGTACATCTCCGATTTAAAACTCGTGAGACGTTCCATTGATTTGAAAATCTCCGCGAGAAAATAAAATTAAAAATGAAAACTAGTTTCTTATAACCTCTTTTACAGACTTTTCGACATTTGAAATATCATTTCTTTTACTTCTGTTTGCACTACAATCTGTTATTATTTATAGTTCCTATTAAACAAGTTGTATGTTTTGATTCACATTTATTGCGCTACACGACTCTTTGTTGACATTAATTTTTTTTTTAATTTTTCAATTATTTATTATATTACAACATTTCTATTGCGTTAATATTTTTTTTCTGTTGAGTTATGGAATCTAAATAAAAACTGAAATGGATTCTGTGGTCACCACGTTGATTATTAATTGTGAAAAAAAAAATTCATGTTCCATGAAAAAAAAATTCTAAACATTGCAATGTAATGGTCTTGTGTGCACCTAAAAAAGACAATTCCACCACTAACTAAAAGTTGCATTGTTTTAATATCATGATATTCTTTCAGTCTTCGAACACTAAACTATCAATTTGTTTGATACTAACAAATTTTGTTTAAAATAATTGAATATTAGTGTTAAATACGGTAAAATAAATACTCGATTAACTGAATTAAATTATTTGTTCATTTAACACTTTATTTTTCTGAAACAACGAAATATTTTGTTGAATTAACTAAATTTTTCATGAGAAGAGCTTTTATCGTCCTAAGTAAATCAGTTTTCCAGAACAGTTAGATCGAAATCTGAATTTTCGAGGCAGTACTCGCTTGTCAGTAATTATTCACTTAAAACTACAAAACCTGCAAGCGATTCCGAGCTCTCTACCAAATGTTTGCCAAGTTTTGCCTAAAAAAAAACAAGATTACTATCAGCCATATTTTACTAGAACACCCTTCTCCCGCACAATTTGTTTCATATGTGCAGTAAATATCAACACTCACGGCATATCAAACGCACTATGAGTCTTCAATTAGACTCGAAAGCCCTGGTTTGCTTTATGATACATACATGAGGGCGATGCAGGTTTCCGTGGTACTTTACTAGCGTTTAGTTTAATGACAATCGAGGCTTGATACAGACACATATACAACATTAAAGGTAAGCGAGAACGCGTGCATTTTGTAAATATCTGCGTCAAAGAATTTTTGTCTAATGGAGCTACAACATACGTGCTCTGTTTACCAGCACACTAGACAGCTGTTAACGGCTGAACCGATCAAAGCCTTCCTTTTCAAGAGCACAAACGCTTTTATTAATCAATTTTGGAACTATTAGTTTGAGTTTAATAATGTGCAGAATGGATTTGGTGTTGACAATAAAGGGGGATTAGAAAAAATATTTCATACGGTGAAATTTGAAAATTGGCTCTTTATACACTGAATTGCTGGTCTCGTTAAAATCGGATACTGTTACACGAATTTCCGTTTGTTAAGGTAAGTATGGAATACGAGAACGTGGCTCCAGTAACATATTACTTATTGATCAAAATGCGTATAATTTTGGTAGTTTGAAATTGTATATTCTTAATATTTGGAAAGAGTGTGATGAGCAAAAATGTTCATACAATATATCCCCAAAGATAATTAATAGGTAATAATGTTACTTTAGTTTAAGACTAGAATACCTTTCTCCTTCAAAGAGGAACTATGTTGTTGCTGTGCGATTATAATAATAAAAAAGAAATGATATGCTTAAGGGCCGATAATTAGGTTGTATAATTAGACGTATTTGGTATGAAGTACTTGTTAATTATTAATTATTTAGTACAGCTCTGTGCAACTGGTTTTGGTTTTGGTAAATCTTCATCAGGCAATTAGAAAAAGAGTGGTTTGGGTCGTCGCAGGCGAACTTTCTTCGGTGACACCCAGCCATTCTACTTGGGTGGAGTTTACGAGAGGAACAAAATCTTGTTGTTAACTCTAGAACGAAAACTTATTCTTTGTAAAGAAATTTGCAATTACATTATTAATTAATTAATTAATATTAATTAATTAATAATGTATTGTATTAATATAATAATAATAATAATAATGTAATTAATATTAATTAATTATTTAAAAATAACAATATCATACCAGATGTTCAGTCAGGCTTTCGGGAGAGGTATAGTACTGTAACGGCTTTGCTGAATTTGACAGACAATATCTTCAGAGCTCTGGATCAAAGTGGAGCTTCTGCGGTGGTGTCTTTGGATTGGATGCTATACCTCTTATCATTCTTTAAAACCTATCTTGTGGGCAGAGCGCAAAGCGTTCTTGTTGATAGCACTGAGTCATACGTGGGGAGTATCTGTTCTGGTGTGCCCCAAGGATCAGTGTTGGAACCGCTGTTATTTGTGTTGTATACAAGTGCCTTGTTTAGTCCAAGTTACCAAGCGTGCATTATTGCAGGGTTATGCAGATGACAGACAGCTATTGTATTCTTTCTAGCCTGTTGACGCTGATGTTGCGGCGACGCATATAAATACAGACTTAGATCTTGTAAAGAATTTTGCGGTGTGCCATAATTTACAATTAAATCCTGCTAAATCATCTGCCATTTTATTTTGTTCTAAAAGAAACAGATTATATGTCGAACCGAGATTTGAAATTAAAATAAATCAAGATGTCATACCTTTTTCAAAAAAACCTAAAAATACTAGGAGTGATTTGAGATAATGATTTGAGATTTCACGAATATGTTGTATGTCAGCGCACATACATTCGTCTCAGAGCGTTGTATATAAATAAAGAAATTTTAAGCTTCTCCTTAAAAAAAAGTTATGTGAATCGCTTGTTATGTCTGTGTTATTATATGCTGTACTTGTGTATTATCCATGTTTAGATTATTGCATTAAAAGACGTTTACAGGTTATTCAAAACACCTGTTGTAGATATGTTTTTTCTCTCCACAGATATGACCATGTTAGCTCTAAATATGACCAAATAGGCGTCTGCCAGACCTTACAAAGTTTAATTTTTTAGTTTTCTTATTTAAACTATTACAAAATCAATTTCTTATTTATTTGCGTAGAAAACTGACACATCGCAGAGATAACCACAACATAAATGCCAGAAATAATGCTATGAATATACCGCATCATAGAACAGCTATGTTTAAGCGGTCTTTTACTTATAACGCTATGGTCGTTTATAATGAATTTATTTCAGAATTTCAAAAACAGATGTCGCTGAATACTGTTTAAAAGGCCGATTAGATTAGTCAGGCTTAGTTTTAGGTATGATGTTATTGATTACTTCATTTATAGTGTGGAGTACTTTTTTATTTAAAAAGATATATAATATTGATTTATTTTTTACCATTTTTTTTACTGCACGCATGCATTATGTAATTTTATTTTTATTTCTTATTTAGCTAAATATTACTTTATGTAATTAGTAATTAATGATAGGTTAAGTGGAAGAATAGTTAACAGCTAAACTTCGCCTATGATTAATTCACTTTGTGTGTTCCATCATGTATTAATGTTAAATAAAGACGATATTATTATTATTATTAAAAGTGAAAGTTTTTATAAAAGTATAAATATGGCACATTCCCAGTTTTTGTTTTGAATTTTTGTAAATGTACTAAAATACTAAAGACAATGAACACAAAGTTTTGAATTTCGATTTACATTTTTTTATTTAAGTTTAATTTTGGATTACACACAAATTTCTTCTACAATCATCTGGTCTTATAACAGTAATAAATAACAGCACTTTGTTGAGAAATTTCTGTTTTCATAATTTACTGATACCCTGGACAATCTCGAATTTTTACACGGTAAGCTCAATTCTGTGACAATAAAATTTTCCACAAGGAATAATTTTTCGTTCTAATATTTTGCGCACCTAGCTAGAATTAAAATCACAGAGTCACCTGTATGTAAATGCAAATTTAAATCATACACTTGGATGTCAAAATCATATACTTAAATATAATTGATGAATTCATTGATGGATTCATCGATAAATTAGTTGAAGAAAGAGTCCGCTTACCGTCCGGTATCATAACATTACTTTCCATGAATAGGAAAGGTATCGATAACTTATTAATCTCAACCTTGATTAAAATGAATATTACAATTTGAGGGGTGGGCGTGGAGTCCTGGTTCCAAGCAGAATTATTTACAATAAATCAAGCGGTACCTTATATTAAGCGCGAGTGAGAATTTGAACGGGATGATAGTTATCTGTATTAAAAACGTTATTAAATAATGTATTAAAAAATCCGATCGATATGTTATTAGATACTTCGGATATGTTACGCGAGGAGAGTGTAATTTTTTTTGGGACTAGGGCTTACGTGGGCACAATCGGTAATCAGAACGCGCATCAATTAGCGAAAGTGGCGGTTTCCAAAGAGGATAGCGTAATAATTAGGTATGAGTTAATTTCGGTTAGCGTAAAAAAGCGTTTAGGAGTAAACTTGACAGTTATTGGCAGTCACCACTTTAAATGAGAGATGGGCTAGGAAATTTATCGGTAACCTTTTAGAGAAATGGGGGTTAGTTTGTTGTATCAGGGGGTGGAGTTAATAGTGAATCACGGTATTTTATTTATGTAGAATTGGGAGGGTTAATGATTCGCATTATGAATGTGGTGGGGTAGATACAGCGGGGCATGTTTCATTTGAATGTCCACTCACTGATGAGGGGTGGTCATATACGGAAGTTAGGGCATTAGCAAAGGGGTTAAATTGGCCGCAAAGCGAAACAGATATTAGGGATAACAAGTGTATCAAATGGCGGGAATTTTTTTGTAATGCTGCTAAAGAATTAGATTTATAGGTTTTCTGCACGATGCTTAGAGTTTTAGTAAGGTAGTACGTGTTATGAAGAAATATTTCATACTCTTTAGTGGTTTGAATTGATGTTAAATTATCGCTGTGAGATAGTAACATAGTAGAGGCTATATAAAATAATTATATTTTAAATTAGTTAGGTTCATTTTATGCAACCGAAGAACGAGTAAATTTGGAACAACTGAGAAAAGGATGGACATAGAAGCCGCCTTCATGGTTTACGAAGGACCCGAGGGTTTACTTGAAGATGCCAGTCTATCAAAACTGGAAGAACTCGGAAGATGCCTCTCCCTAGAAGAGCAATAACAAGAATTTGCTAGCTGTCAGTAACAGAGCCTGGGGTTGCTTCCCAGGTTCCGCTCTCAGAGTAAGGTGTTGTGGTTGCTGGGAGATAACCTAAGTCATCCACCGGCGCAAACATAAACAGTGATAGCTGATCGATTTATTATATTTCTGTTATTATTATTAATAATCTTAGAAAAAATGTTTAGTTAGAACACTTCAGTTGTTATGGAATTCATATAGTACTTGTATGTATGTATGTGAGGAGGATGATGTTACACTGCAACCTAAGAGATCTAGTGTGTCCCCTATTCTTGCTGCTTTACAGCTGGCTTTCCAATCCTATTCCTTGGAGAAAGTGTAGGATATCAAAAGGCCCCAGGTTATAGGTAAGTCTCTCTCTTTGACTTCACATGCTGCCAGGTGTAACGCCTTTGAGTTGCACAGTGTTACGCAATTTGAGAGGAGTGGAAGGACGTTTTCATCCTGTTCCCCACAAAATCTTTATTCAGATTTCCCTGCGAATCCAAGCTTACTCAGATGTCATCTCAGTTTACAATAGCCTGAAAGTATTCCTGTTAATATTCGAACATTGTTCTTACTCAGGTTGATGCATTCTGTAAACCTCTTCTGGGTATAGATTTCCAGAAGAATTTTACTTTACCTCATTCCCTGGAGATTCTCCGAATAATTAAATTTTCTCTGCTCCATTTGTCTTTTCAGTTTATACTGCTCCTTATCCCGTAAAAGGATTCAGGTCATACAAAAAGTATTCCAGCTCCAGCTTTTTTGCGAGTTCTTTGCTTATTTGTTTCATTCCCGCATTGTGTGATCCGGAACCCACAGGGGGTTAGATTAGATTGATTAGATTAGGCTTTGGGGTGGCCCTATCGACCTGTTTCACCGCGACCTTTTCAGATCTATTGTGATCCCCTTTTTCCTAGAGGACGCTCTCTAATTTTGCTCTCTTAATTAGGCCTATCATCTTTGAGAGGCGCTTCTTTATGTAGTTACTAACTGTGGGGTTCTCCTCCCCCATTACTAGAAACCTTGTCCTCGCCAGGCCTTTCCACTTGCACAACACATGAACTAGTGTTTCTTTCCTCCCTCTTGGCAGTATCTGCAAATTGCATCATCTGCCAGGGCCTGTTGTACATATGTCTATTCATCTACAATGACCAGTCAGCAGACCTACAATCATTTTGACAGTCCTGTCTTTATTCAGTAGATCTCTCGTGAATTCAGGCCTCTGCTCCTTTAGGAACCCTTTTGCCTGTGTTTGTCCCGGTGATTTTTGCCACCACTCTCTCTGGACTGATTATGTATTCATTCATTGACGGATTTTTTAATTTGCGATTTGGTAAAGGGGCCGGCTCCAACGAATGACCTTGACGAACTTCACCTGGCCAGCTCGTCCGCCGCCTCATTTCCTCTCATACCCGAGTGGCTAGGGACCCAGGCAGGGTTCGTTTCCTTTGGGTGCCCACCTCATTTAGGGCGCTTAAACAGTCCCAAATCAGCTTAGAGTCCACGCTTGTGAAGCTAATCGCTTTAAGTGAGGACTGACTGTCAGAGAACATAGCGACACAAGAGGATTACTTTATTCCTTTTGCCTAGCTTGTTTCATTTCCCTAGGCATTCTCAGGCCATCTAGGGAGTGATTTCATGTGAGCTCAGCGCCCTGATGGCTGCTTGACTGTCAGACATGATGATAAACTTCTGTTTTCGATAATTTCTATCAATATTGAACTGGACGCACCTTTCAATAGCGTGTACCGTAGAGTGGGGCAAATTCGATCGCATGGAGTAAAATCGATTCATTCCTGATTTTACGCATTTATTAATTCGCATTATGGAAGCATAAGAAAGTTTTGCCACACGGTCATTAATAAACTTTTGTTATACATAGATAACTAACGGCTTCTTAAGTATTGCACTAAAGTTTCCTGTATTTAAAAAATAATTTCCGATGGAATGACAACGAGTAATATTTCATACAGCGAAACAAACTACTCTTGGGGATCCCACTAGGACTAAGCGAATTTTCGAAAGGGATAAGGTGAAAAGTAATCAATTGTCATTCATTCTTCACCGTTTCTTTTTCTTTGACTTTATGAAGGTGTTTGATAACAAAAGAGTAAGGGGAAATTTAACACCTCATGGGTAATACCGATCATTTGAAACAGTAAAAGAACGAAGAACATGCTCATAGACCAACGTAGAAATATGACCTACTCATTTTCTACGTTGGTTTGAAATTTCTGGTGGAAACTACATAAAAAAAGTATGGTCTGGGGGGAGACAGCAATATAACCCCAAATACCTCCAAAGCGCTTTCAGGACAGTAAATAGAGCACTTCATCCATTATGAAAGCATTCAGAAAATAATGGGGTGCCATATTCATTACCCTGTAATTGGCGAAGTTGTTGGGATTGCGAAGGCATGAATTATTATTATACTATTATTATTACTATTATTATTACTTTCAGAATTCTTTAACGAACCGGTATTTTCTAAGGAAGAGAGAGGTGACTTTGTATTTCTGCAAGTGACGAAATTTAGGAATTTCCAAAACCGAATTATTCCAGCTGGTCATTGAGAGGGGAACCTACGTTTTTGAACTGAGAGGGAAGCGCGGTTAAATGAAATTTTGTTTTAGTTTTAGTTTATGAATTATTATAGTTTATGTCATTATCTTCTGTTTGCCATTTCTATAATACATATTTTCTGTTATTTTCCGTAAGTTTCCTTTTTAAATTCAAAATTTTTGTTATTGGATTTACCTCGTGTAGCTTTTCAAATCGGTTTTTATAAGAAATATAGTGGGTGATTGGAATTGCCCCCTATTATGGGGCAAAACCGATCACGCTTGATGTATTAAAAAAAATGTGTTTTAATACATTGGTGTTAATATCATGATGGTATGTGTAGCTAAAAGATGTATGATTATATCTAATTTTTTTCATTTTTTCATCAATAATAATAATTGCTGCCGAAGATAGTAATAAAACTGATCGGATTGCGCCATTTTACGGTATTTCCGCCTGGAAGATATAGCGGGGACTATGTCTTTTCTCTCACTCAAACTGGGCGAGTGTATTTCTTTAGATGCACCTTTAGGTTTAGGATGAATTGTAATTATTTAGGATTTCATAAATAAAATATTTATCAAAATCTTACGTTCTAAAAGACCATAGAAAACGAGCCGTTCTTTCACTGAATCCAAATTATAATTTTCGAATATTATAAAGTTTTAATGAACGAAGCAACCTTCACAATAGAGTCGAGTTAACTCGTTCCGATAAGAAATTACACTTCAATATCGGAATTACGAAGATAAATTTCACATTTCTCGGCAGCGCATAACGATATCGCAGATAATTACCGGAGCAACCGATCTTGGGTATTGCGAGAAATTTTCCCCGATAAATCGTTCAACGACACGTTGTACCACACGACAAAATTCCCCCCGAATTATTCGAGATAGCGCATCCGATCGACTGTGGTAATCGTTTCCAATCGCGAGATCGCGAGAGTTAAAGAGGAAGTCGCGAGCAAACAAGCGAGAACGCGGCAATCTTCAGGTAGTAAAATTAATCGGCAACAACTTGAACGACTACCAGCGCGAACTAATTCCTTCGACTTGGTCTGATGGCGCCGCCGCCTCCGAGCAGATTTCGCATCAGAAGAAGAAATAACCGGCGGCGGTCTTATAAATCAAAGTTTCGACTTCCACCTGGTCCGGTTCCGGTTGGAGGTGCTCTCGGGCGTGTTCCTGCCGTAGATTCTACGGGCCACGGCCATTGAGCTATGTTCCTCCCAGGACGCATTAAGCCCGTATGCACTAAATCCTCGGTAATTTTCGGGTCCCGAATGATTCGAGACGCGAAGAATGGATTCGGTAACAGAAAGCGTTGGTTCTTTGCGATGGGGAAGTACGTATTTCGATTTTAAAATGTATTGAAGGACACATAAATAACGATATGAAACATTAATGACGCATTCTTTAAGCTGCTTTTTCTATGGAAATTATATTTTCCGTGAATACAAATATTTTTTTCATGCATGCATTATGCTGTTCCCAAAAACTCCCATATAAATTAATGTAACTAGGTGTACAGACACGAGATGTTAGATAGCGATTAATGGTATCATACATAAGTAGAAGAAGTAACGAGTCAACGTATTTCTAACTAATAAAATTTACGCCAAATTTACTCCAAAAACTCACGAGTTGTTATACTCTCTTCCAGTATGATGCATGCTTTTCAAATTAATTTAATTTCATTTTTATTGCCTGAAGAAGCTGAGAAAATTCAGCGAAATTGGTAATAATTAAGAAATTGAATTATGGTATTTTCTTTAACCCACTTTTTTTGGAGTAATTGTGCTAAATTTATTAGTTGAAATTACATATGTAAACAAATACAAATAGTTAAGAAGCGAAATTTATAATTACAGGCCAGTACATATATAATGATATAAAAAAAAAGATAATCAGCATTTACTTAAAAATTATAGACCTATTAGTTTCATCTACTTTGCAAAATATTTGAATTAGCTGGTATGGCAGCTTGTGATTTTTTTTCAACTGCAATAAATTATTTCCATTGCAACATGGCTTTGTTCACTCCAAGGGAGTAGACACAGCATTTTTGAGTTTGTATCGGAGATAGTAAATGGAATAGATAAAATAATGTTTTTGGTCTGTGTCGATTTTCTGGTGCTTTGATTAGTTAATCATGACTGTTACTAGAGAGACTCCACGCTGGGAACCTTTAACTTATTAAAGAGTTATATCAAATAATTTCAATGTGACACTGCCAAGCGACATGTCAGCGAAGCATGCGATTATGCAGCCTCTATTTAGGTCACTTTCTCATTATATATACAATGATTTATTTCAATTTTTAAAAAAATCAAATATACTTATTTCAAAGTTAATTTATGCAGACGACACACTTTGTAAAAGCAAATTCATTAACAGTTTGGTAGAGAGTCGTTTTAACAGCTCGAATTATGACGGTCATTACAGTGTACAGCTACATATAGTGTGTGCTGTTTCGTTCATGAAACTACAGTTATTAGTAAACGAAATAACCTGTACACGATAACAGGGAAAATCCTTTTACGCTAATAGGCCACACTACTATTTTATATCAGAGGATTTTTCTACAACGGTTGCGATTTTAACAGTTACCATGACTTTAAATTAGCGGTAGTGTACAAAAGGAAATAAAGCAATTCTGCTCTTTCATGAGTTTTCTAGTAGGTGATTCTTTAAAAAAAATGTGTTTTTGTTTGAATTTTTATTTATATCGGTCAGCTAGCTGGTAATTATGTTTTTTAATTGTATTATTTTATACTATGTATATTTATATACTACACATACATATTATCTTGTATTTGTTTTGACATTCACACATTTTATTTGCTGGATAATTAAAAATTTTAATTTGAATTTGAATTACGCATATACAAGAGTCACCCAGAGGAGTGCATCTCCTTTGAGAGACCCAACCTATTTGAATACTCCAAATGTGCCTGTCTGACGAGCAAGATACCGTAAAAACATAATTTATGGTTGCTTGATAGGATAAGTGGATGCAATATTTGTTTAGTTTTCACATAAGCATATCTGTTTAGTACTAGTTTACCGAAAATTACAAAAAAATAATTTATTTTTTAAATTTTTTCAACTTACTACTTACTTTTGAAGTTCTTAACTTATTCCAATAGGGCTTCTTGATTTATTATATTTTATTCTCTGCCTCACTGTAAAAACTAACAAACCAAGTTCCTTTCAGCATAAACCACTCATTTATTTGGCATCACATAACTTAACGCATTTATTATGAGCAAGAAAGTAAATTGACAAAAATAATAAAATTGCGTTTATTTCCACACTTCGAATTATTTATGTTCTGTACAGCACCACAATAATTTGCCGATTCCAAGTTCTTTGTTAACTTTTCACCTTGAAAAGATTACAGATAGATATACACCCACATAGCATATTTCTTATCAAAAGCGAGTCTTTGAATAGTTAATTGCCTGAACAAAAAGCCTATGATATAATATGAAATTATACGGTGGGTGTACCTGTATAAAAAACTCTATGCCAAACAACCAAACAAAAAAAAATGATAATTGTTTTTTATGTGTAGTGAATAGTATTACATAGTATTACATGCGAGGTGGAAAATGCTTCATTACAGTGGAGGGATCATGTTGAGTGAGACATGATCCCGACACAGAATTGATAGTCGGAGTATGTATGGTTAAAAGCAGTTCGAAAGACTACTTGTACTTAATTAAAGAATCAGTAAGCAGATTGACTAGAAAATTGTCAATACAGCTAGATGAATTTTTGTAAACGCGAGTAGGTACAATGTCGAGAACGGCATCTAGATTATAACAGCTAAGTATGTTACCAAGCTGATGCTGTAGCGCTGAGTAAACGGTAAAATTAATATTAAAGTCACCACCAATTCCAATGTACTTATTTTCTTTTTAGATTATTTCTAATAATGAAGCTAACTATTTTAAAAAAGTGTCAGAGTCTGATAAAGAAATTCTATATAAAGCAAGAACTACAACTTTAACGTTAGATATCAGTAGATTGTACATCTCTCGCAGGAAAAATAGGGACACCAACAATCGAGAATTTTAAAATTTCGTGGGTGTATATGCGGTGTTGGAGAACATATTCACTTATCGAAGCCATAAATCACTCATTTGAGTGTATAAGTGCAACCAAAGGTAAAGACTAAAAAAATTACACAGAATATAAATATGTATATAGAGAGAAAAAGGTTTAATAAACACATTGGGGTTTCGGTGGCAGTGTTTCCTTTAAAAATATAGAATACGGAAATACTCATGCAAAAAAAACATAACAACACAAAGATGACCGCGACTATGACTGAGTTTTACTGTGCATTACAAACTAATTATTAAATATATAATATATGTCTGTTATCTATGTGTATATTCCGGACAGAACATTTGAGACATTTTTCTTGAAAGTAAAGTTGGATAGTTATATATTTGGAAAATTACAGTCGCCTTCTACTATTATCATATTGAGCCGTAATTCATAGTCAATACGGCTCCTGGATTCATATGCTAGCAGGTAAAATGCACCTTTAAGGTGAAATAAAACTATTACAGGCATTAAAAGTGATATCCTTATATCCTGAAGTGCACTTTAGATTCTTATTACTGGTTATTGAATCAGGTGTATTACGCAGCTATATAAGTGGAATATTAAATTAGGAAGCATATTTCACTGTTTAAATTCCTGAGAAGTGTAAAAGTTACAATGAGATACATAGAGAAGAAGGATTTTTTAAATCAATGAAATATCTTTTGGCCATTTTTATCAACATTTTCAGTGGCATACGTTTCTCGTTCAAATGAAAATATGTATCTATTAGTTGTTTCAAATTAGTCGATCTACAATAAATGTGTTCTTTGATTTAAAAAATCTTTTTATCTGTATATTAAACGAAATGCAAGTTTACGTACAAGGAAAAAAATTAAAAACTTAGATAAAACATGGAAATTTTTTTACAAATAGGAGATTCAGTGCAATTCTTGTAAAAATTTGTAGCCGCGCAGTTTATTTCCGATTTCCAGATCTGACATTCCAATTAACTGTCTAACAGCAAATTAAAATCCTTGCGCCAGCTACTATTTGCTTAATCAACCTGTAAGTATCTCCCACTTATCCGACATCGAAAAATTTTAATTCCACGAGTTTATGCTGCCAACCGAATGATCATGGCCAAGTATAATCTAGATATTAATGGTTAAACTGTTTGAGTGTTGATAGTTTGCGGTGCTTCGAGACGTCTAACTTAACATAAGCAAACGTTACTTGTCGCTTTTAATTAACGTTCATAAACGATCATAAATACTAAATCGAAACATTTCAACTAATATTTTATATTCTAGCGAATGGTTGCGTAAAAGTTAGATTGACTTTCTTTCTATTTGGTTTTAAAATCTTTTCCATAACTATTTTAGTCAATTAGTAAAATACATCAGCCTTCAACATATAAAGCTAATTTAGAATTATAACATAATGTTAATATAAAATTTTAATCAGCATGTTTGATATATTGTCGGATTTCTCACAAAACTGCTTCTACTGTTTCCTTAAATTTCTCGCTCTGATGAACAAGAAAGTTCGTTGGCCCTGTACAGCGATGAAGAGGCATCGCATTCTTCATGCAAATAATGTTAATTGCTTTATGATCTCGACATATACGTATATGGCCATAATTACTAACTTATGTTTGTTAGGGAAGATAAAACAGGAATGATTAACTGTTGAAGTAACTAGCATTGCCATTTTAAGAATGTTAATTCGAATATTAGGTTTAAAGCGTTTTGTTTTAAGTGTAAGGTAGAACGCTTCAATGTTTGTTATTTTCTTTTAATGTTGTAGAGTCTATACTGCATGTTAAGAAGGTAAATTATGAAGGGAACGCCCATTCTCATTAAGAAAGTTATGTGTTATTCATAAATAAATTTAATAGTTTTGACAATGGATGTATTGTTGTTGCTGGGGTAGAGAATTGCTATGCAGCGATAAATTAATATTCTCTCACTTCATCATTCACTTCATCAACTAGTTGAGGGAGGTCTAATATTTTTGATATCTAATATCTAATAATTTATTTGCCAACAGATAAAGTAACCAAATATGGAATACCCATTTTAATTTTAATCCGTACAAAAATATTTCTTGTTAAAAATGGAAAATAAGTGTTTATATAAAGATTTAAAGATATAGTATAGCAATTATTTCATTTAAAATAACAAAAACAAAAGAGCATCGCAAAATAAGTATCTTTGTTTTAAACAGGATCGTGGATTTTTTTTTAATTTTCTGAAAGAACGTACAATTGCCTTTATAATTATATTACACCTATTATAACTTATTTACAAATTGAAGATGTAGCAATTTTTCAAAAATGTAATAATTTCAATGATTTCAATTGATTTTCGAGTAATAACAAAACAATAACAAAATAATAGTATCTGACATTTGTATCTATCAATAATCGAAATTGTTAACTCTTCTAACCACAACAAAGTAAAATAATTTTTGCAAATGATGAAAAAATTGAGGCATTAAGAATTTTTATTCGGTGTAATGATAATACCTAAGCAGCAAGTCAAATTGTATTTAAATTTATATTTAAGACATTGGAAATCAACCTACACAGCGCCAGTTCTGTGTTAATGTGTTAATTCCCGACCACGGCAAAGACATCACCCACATAATTTTGGAGACGACGAAGTAGTTGTTTTGGCATACTACAGACGCGTGTCCACGAAATTCCATACATGAAGTAGTATATAGGGATCACCTACCGCATGGTATTTGGTATCCTTAAGAAGAAACCATCAATATTCGACTGGTACAACGATTGATGACGGAGACTACCAGAGACCAGCTAATTATTTCAATTATTTAATTATATTTACTTCATTTTAATGTCTTGCATGACAAACTTTATGCAATAGTTATTACCGACATTTAATACTATATTGAAAGTTGAATCGATCAACTGTAGGCAATTCCAGGTTCTCTTTAGCAGCGGTTATTGTTTTTTTTTTTGCTACTAGTGATGAAGAAAATTTAGTTGAGATAGACATAGGGTTTTGCATGATATTGAAACGACCCAACTACATTATGAATACACTTAGTAATTATATGGTCGCCAGAAACACAGGATGCTAAAATATATAAATATAAATGAAGGAACATGCTGTTTTCGTATTATCGTAATAATAAAGATTTAACCCATCTCATCCCAGTGGTGCGTTTGCGCACCACATTTTCATTTTTTTTTCCCAACACTAAGCGATATTAATATTTCATTTGCGGCTCAAATTGTGTTACACAGTTTCTATTATATTATAATATTATATATAAATAAACCTGCTCAAATAGCATAAATATTATGAAGTTTTATTTTCGCTTAAAATAACATAAAAAATCAGTTAGTAACATGGGGTCAATCAATAGTGAAAAAACACTATTTGCAAATGGGATTTACAATTTTTACTTATGTACGCGTAATGTCTTTTAGTATACCGTTATTAAGCATAAATTATTTTTCTATTAGAATAAATAATAACAAAATTTTTACAACAAATAGTTGAGTGGTGCATTTATGCACCACTGGTGTGATTCAATATTTTAAAACACATTGTAACACGATTTCGATATGTTATATAAGAACTTAGATTACGCATATACGTTATTATTATCGCTTTTATTACTTATTTTATATATTTGGTTTCAAAAAAACAACATTTAGCTCCATCGACCTCAATTTCCACTTTGCCTGCACCAAAAAGTAGGGGATTCTCTACACCCATTCAGCTGTCTCTAGTGAAGCTATTGATAAAGAACGAATCAAGGTAGAACTTTTCGGCAAGACACCTTTAGAAGTTTTTTTCGTTTCTTTGACGACGAAGTGCTCAATATGCTCATAGAATATTCCATAAAATATGCTTACGACAATAATCGCTTTGACTTTCGCTTAGAAAGACATGAATTGTTAAACTTTAACGTCATATTATTATTTTCGGGATATCATTCACTACCACAACGCCCTATATTCGTCAAATGATGAGGACAAGGGAATTGACTTGATAAAAATGTGTATGAGCAGAAATAGGTTTCAAAATATAAAGCAAAATTTACATTGTTCAGATAACAATAACTTAGACAAAAATGATAAATGTGCTAAACTAAGACCATATTTAGACATAATCAATAAAAAAAATTACAGTGGGGAATATTTACTAACAACCTTTCAATTGATGAACAAATGGTGTCATATTTTGGTAAGCATTCTTGCAAAATGTTTATCAAAGGAAAGCCAGTAAGGTTTGGCTTCAAGATTTAGTACCTTTGTTCCGCTGATGGATATTTGTTTTATTCATTACCGTATGCAGGAGCTAGTGGTAGCAAACATTCTGAGTTAGGTCTTGGTATTTAAAAAAGAAAGGTTTCTTCGCTACAGGTACAATCAGAGAAAACAATACAGAACTCTCCACTAGAACATCCAAAAATATTTTCTAAGCGTTAGAGGGGTTCCTATCGGCATATGACTCTAATACCAAAATTTCTCTTGTGCGCCGGAGCGACAATTCTACTGTTACCATTTGCAGCAATGCTATAAATGTACAGCCAATAAATCGCGTGAAGCGATATAACAGGAAAGAGAAAAAGGAGACATATGTAATTCAACCTCATGCCATTGCTGAATATAATAAGTACATGGGTGTGGTTGACCTACATGACAATGGAATTGCAAGCTATAGATGCAGGATTTTAGGGAAAAAGTGGTGGTGGCTGTCTTTCGTAATTCTTTGGATAGTACAATTGTTAACGCCTGGAAGTTGTATAACATCGCCAACGATACTAAAATATCACAACTAGATTTTAAATCGTATATAGCTTTATATCTTCTAAAAATCGAAAAAAACCTACGTCTCGCGAAATGTTCCTCCCACAATTGATGAATTTCGCTACGATCAGCATGAGCATACTATCGTATCGCATGAGTCTAAAGCAAGAAAAAGGTGCAGGGTATGTCATAAACATACTATTTACATCTGCAAAAAGTGCAAAGTGCATTTACATGTAACTTGTTTTAGGAAGTTTCACAAAAAATAATTCTTTTTCGTTAGCGGTACTTCCCAGTTATGCACCAGTCAGAAATATTAAAAAATTATAATATTTTATTTTTTGTTCAAGCCTAGTCGGCATCACCCGATGTCATATCAGCTCTGAGTTTCATTAAACTAGAGATCACGTCATTCTCCGTAATAGAACCAATATTGAAAGAAGGACAGTAGCTGAAAAATTGTGGAGGAGAAGCTGTAGTATTGCGAAATGCATTAGAGAAGTAAATGTAGCAACTATTTCAGTGGATTCTTTCAGTTCAAGATCATTATAAGACATCGTTCATCATCATAAGACATAATGTGCATGTGCGTTGAACCAAAATAGTTTCAAGGGATTACAGATAGGAAAGTGCAGTTTACTTACCACGACTGACGGGGATAGGTTTTTTTGGTTTTCAGTACTACCCATGTATTATTTCTTATTGCGATTAGTTATATGTATTTCATATTGATACTCAATTGTTTTTTATATTTACATTAACGTTTGCTTTATTTTGAAATAAAAGTAACCCTTTTAGAATAAAAACTGCAGTTTTACAAAAAGCAATATACAGTATTTTAAAAGCGTATATGTAACATGTTATAATGTAAATATATCTCATATTTCATATCACGCTTCAATAGCTATTTGTTCCTTCTCTTTAAGTTTTTAATCAACAAATAAGAACATAATATCGATGGCTCATGTAGTAAACACGTGCATTACCACGTGCAACGTTGAACAACCCGACGCTTTTCGATAGAATAGGATCTGTTTTAAGGTAAATTGGCCCCTACACAGCGCGGGAGCGTAATAAAACAGTTGTCCAGTATATTACACCCAATTTCGTATTTCGTCTTTCGTTAGTTTGAGATTCACTAGGCTTTATTGCTTTTCGATTCATTACTTTATTTTGAGATAGTACAGATCTTTATATAAATAAATGCTTTTTTTATCTCTCATAATCAATGAATTATATATGTGGAGACATAAAATCGATCACACTTTATAGCGCTCTTGACACAATTAAATACATATTGTACTATTATAGTATTAACATGAAACTTACGAAATTAGAACGTGAATTTTTAATGTTTAAGGCTGTACTCCCTATATCGGTAGCCATATTTACAATTCCTATGGTCAATAATTATTATTAAATTCAATTCTTAAACCTTTGGTCTAAACATTTTTCCTTGTAATTACCACTAATTACCTAGAAGGCATATTTAAGCAGATATATGTATTTAATACATCCATAGGTGGGTACCTACAATAGATCTCTGGATACCTTGGATACGTGCGCAGATGTTTAATATGAACAGTTCAGTTTGAATTACACTTACCCTCAAAACCACATACCGAGATACATGCATAGCATTCCGTGTTACTCTTGATTATCTGTTAATGGGGGTACATACGTTTCAACAGCAATCGCTTAGTGAGAAATTAACAGACGTAATTTGTTGGGTGAAATCAATTTTAGCTAATTGAATAATGTAAATCCTACAACAATGTTCCGGTATATTACTAAGAAGAGGTAACGATTTATATTATACTAACTTGGGTTTCAGAGATTTTAAAATAAAACTGCAATCTTTAGAGGCTCTGTAAGTTCTTGAAATTTTCTTTATTTTATTTACTTTTTTTGGTCAAATACATCGCATAAATGGTGCTTAAAGGATGTATAATTCCATTTTTCAATGATAATACCTAATGCATGTGACATCATTCATCGATTTGTGTCTACAGAGCGCGTTTTTCAACTTCGAATATAAACTATGTGCAAAAAAAATTGCAGCATTTGAAGGAGGTCAGTCACAAAACTGAAATCTTAACAAAACAAGTAGCTGCGTGGAAAAAATCGGTGATAACAGAAATTCTCCCCTGGCCTGCTCGCTCTTGTATGGGATATATGATGGGTCGCCACATAAGGCGTTTATCACAAGCAGCAAACACCTTGCAGGAATTTCGTCGTCGTCTACAGCTAGCCTGGGATGAGATCCACAAGGTGCCATTGATCACAATATTCAGAGCATGTCTGGCAGAGTTAGACAGTGCATAAACAATTATGGGGATGTGACATTTTAGTAACAAAGTTTTGCTGATTGTTGGTATTTTTCTTCCAATTGTTGTGATTTATTACCAAACACTAGTAGTTATGATTTACTACCTGAAACTTGCCAAAATTTCAGCTTTGTGACCCAGCTTCTTCTTTCAGAGTGTTTTTGGCACCCAATTTACATAATTTGTACGTGTTTGCACAAATAAGAAAGGAAAGAGAAAAGATCAGCATGTAGTGTTCTCAATTTCCAACGGATTTATCTTGTTAGATAACGTTTGTTGTTGATATAGAACAGAATAGAATAGAATAGAATAGAATCTTTATTATTAATGACACAATGGTGTGTATAACATCTCAAATCAAAAAATAATATTAATATAAAATAAATAAACATACTGAATTACATAATAACATTAACAAAATAACAAAAATAACATAATTCTCTTGTGCAAAATAAGTAGCATTGCATAAAAAAAAGTATTTATAAAAAGAAATCATTTAGAGAGTAACAAAGACGCTCAGAAAGGTACGATTTTAACCTGGTTCTAAATACGGAGTAGGATTTAGAGTTCTTTATTGCTTGTGGTAGGCGGTTAAATATTTTGATTCCTTTAATGTGTACACTTTGGCTAACAAGAATCATGGAGCATGCTGGCAAATGGAAATCGTCTCTTCTTCTAGTATAATATTCATCATAGGTAGCGTTAGTGGCAATATTATTCTTTTCTTTGTATATATAACTGGCGGCATCGAGAATGTATATGCATGGCACAGGAAGGAGTTGAAGTTTCTGGAAGATCGGACAACAAGAATCCTTAAAATGCGCTCCTACAATGCACCTTACTATAGCTTTTTGTGTTAAAAATACATGTTGTGCTGCTGCTGAACTGCCTCACAGTAATATTCCATATTGGATTCTGGAGTATACTTCTGCGTAATACAACGAAACCAAGCAGGAAATAGAGATTTCAGATCTTAAAAAACGGAAGGCGTAAGCTTTAGAATGCAGTTTCCTCACTAAGTGATCACAGTGTTCCCTTCCTCGATAGCGTCTCATCAATGCTAACCCCCAAGAAATTGGTTTGTTGACATATATCAGGTACACTTTTCTGCCTAGCATGAAATACCATATACTTTGTTTTCTCGATGCTTAAAGAAAACATGTTGCTACAAAACCATTGTTCAAAACATCCAAAATGGCATTCGCTGAGACTGTGGATGTTGCTATGTCTGCTTCAGGTGCTATGAACATTGCAATATCATCAGCGTAGATGGTAACATATCCATCTGATAAGAATAATACAATATCATTAATATATATGCTAAATAATACGGGTCCTAAAACAGATCCCTGTGGTATGCCGCTATCAACAGGTAACCAGTCGGATGATGCCGTTGCTGTAGTTCTATTATTGGCTTTAAATTTTATTTTTCACCATTTGGATCCTGTTTTCAAGTATGACGCAAACCATTTTGCCATATTACCTCTGATTCCATACGCATCAAGTTTACATAATAGTTCCGAATATTGTACACAATCAAATGCAATCTGTAAAGCATTCATTGCATATCTGTAAAGTAACTTCCTTGTTAAGTTATTATAAACTTGTAAGAGATTTAATGCATATCTATTTACAAATTTTGTATCCTGTATTCTGCATCAGATTGTGGTTATCAGTTTCGTGTTGTTTATTTACGTTTCTACTTGTCATGTACCTACCATACATGCCAAATGGATAACAATAGCTTGTAGAACATGCATTTAAGTTTTTTTTTTTAAATAATACCAAGCAATTTTTATGTAAATTCTAACAAAACAATTTGGAATGCCTTTAATAACGTGAAAATTCTTTAGTGTACAAAATTAATCATATGTCTATAGAATGTTGAAATATTTCAATAACAAATTAAACCAAGTTTTGCAAGATTATGACGAAAATAAGTTAGCTTTAGCAGTTTCAAAAAACAACGATATCGAACCAATCGATATCTCTAATAAAAAGCAGGCTCTAAATGTAGAAACAAGAGAGACATATCAAGTTTATCACTCGTTATCACTTCGGAAAAGTGTGAAGACCTGTGGCAGATGAGAAAGCAAATTAAAAAAAAATTCCAAAAAGGGGAAGGTTTGAGATAATAACAATATATTTATTAAATTGTCCAACCATCCGATAGACAGCACAAAAGAAAGGCAGGATAGTAAATTACCTACATAAATTGCATATTAAACCCGAAAAAACCTGATCACAATTTTTGGCGGAGTGAAACATAGCTAATGTTTCAGCTAAACGTGAAGACAATTGTGGTGTGATTGTAAATTTACCGATTTTTTCATTTACCGGTAATTCGGTAAATGAAAATGAAAATATCGGTTTACCGGTAAACTACCGGTAATTTTTTTTTTTCATGTGTGACATTAATGGGGATTCCCCAAAAAAATAGGGTTAGAAGTTAGGTTAGGATAATACATATTTTACACAATCTTAAGGCATAATTTTTAATTAAGCAAGAATTTTGTAATAAATATTTGTATTTAATTATTTTAAACAGTTGTAAGACGTAAAACAAAATATTTAAGGTTCAAATTTTAATGTTATTTTACAACAAGGTTGCATTAATGTTCTCTGATAATGTGGTGTATTCAAAATTGCTATTAATTTAAATACGTGAAATGTTGTTCTTATATATTATTATTTTTAAATATTCAAAAATGAGACATTTACTTACTCTTTAAGAAAAACGATTTTAAACTTTTAAAAATCTTAAAAAGCTCCAGAGCACAAATCACATATGCTACCTCAACTTTTTTCGAGAGATAAATAAAATCCACACAAAAAAACCATAAAATGAGAGAATTGAAATTGCACTTGTTGACAAAGGCAGATAGGAAAAGTGGGGTGTTTTGCTTCCTACTGCCCTAGCAACCGTCCTAGCAACAAATGAACATTAATCTCGCTTTTCCTTGCGTTGCTTTTCGTTATCCGTCTTTTTCCATTCTTATTTTCTTTTAATTTATACACGACCTTTTTTTCAATTTTTTGATTCCTTCTCTTGCTGACTAACTCGGTGGAATGGAAGTTATATATTCTCTAATCTAGGGCATTACAGCGGTTCTAAATCTCAAGAAAGTTTAAATTAAAATTGAACAAAAAACATCTCCCATAAAATTAATAAGTGTACCTGTTTTTTTATTTTCAATGTCCCTTTAGACCTTTAAATACATATCTATAAACACAATATTTCGTGGAAAAAAATTTCTGGTATGGATTTTTCATTTACCGAACGTTTTTTGGTCAATTTACCGGTTAACCGGTTTACCTCAATCCTCAGTACTAACTCTGGAGAACAAAGTTAGCGAGTATATCCTCCCGATGACAATGTTCTGCATAAACGTAGCAGTGATCGAGATCCTTCTAAATGCTGAAAACTCAAACTCATGAAGATGTAAAAGAAGTTTATAATCGATGCCACGATCCTTGACTTATCTTATAACAAGCAGCTTAAGATCATTGCTGTCTATGCTCCTCCTTCTATGAGGTTTGTATCCGACGACTACAGAGCCCTTTTGGATGATCATGTTCCGATCGTGATAGCCGGGGACCTTAACGCTAAGCACATCAACTGGGGTTGCAGCTCTTCTAACGTCTTTAGCAGGACTTTGTCCGATTTGTTATTATCATATGTATATATGATAATAACTGATAGCTGACTGATTTACAGTAGACTCGCGATTATGTGAACTAATCACATTTTACATTTTTTTATCATTTTTCAAAAGTAATATTCGTATGGTCGCGAGGTTACTGTATTATATTTTTGTTATTAAAAATCATAGGGAAGTTATTTAGTTAGAGTAGGATCATTTCAATTGTTATGGAACCCATATAGTACTTAGAATAGGTAGCCTCGTGTAGTACCTTTTTTAGGTGGAGCACGGGGTTTAGGATGATTTGTAATAATTTAGTTTTCATAAATAAAGTGCCTAATGGACCCACGTGCCCCCAGCCTGTCAAGATTGTTTCGTTCCTCCGGAGATCGGTTGACTGGGAGCGTTTTCTTGCTGGATTGGCCTCCGTTGGAGGCGTTCTTCCGAGCAGTTCAGCTAATAGCCGAGAGCTGGATGCGGCAGTGGAAAATTTCTCCATCGAGTCTGCTATCACCGTTCCTGGGGGTTTGGGAGTACTTACCAGACGCATCCCCGAGGTAGTGGATAGGGGAAAGGCCATCTTGTTCGCTCAAAACGAGATGGTTAGTGGCGGCTATAAGTTCGTCCTCTCTGCTTAAAACCGGAGCAGGATGAATGAAGACCGTTGCCGTGAACCATTCCCCCCTCGCCCGAGCTGTCGTGTCGTGGCTAAGGGCTTGCACAGGGTTCTTCAACGATGCCAGTTTTTGCTTTCGGCTACCGAAAGCCCAACTGTTAAACCAGGTCCCGAAAAGGATGGGGGTCTTGGCTTAACTGTACGGACCGAGAGGAGACAACCTCAATAAAAACCTAAATCCTAAGGTGGCGGACTAGGCTGATGGGATGGGTGGCTGGATAGAAGACCAGTCTACTAGTCCAACCTTGGGGCACCTGGCGCAACCCACTGTATTTAGCCTTACATCTGCATGTGGGGCTCTGTGGACGTGGACCTTTTTTTCCTTAGCTATTCGTGGGATCAACCATGGAGGAAGGACGTTTAGTACCTCCCAAGGAAGGAACAAAGGGAGGAGCAAAACGACTGGAACAGATTGGGAAACAGGATGGCATCCATCCCCTCTCAAATTACGTAGCACAGTACAACTCAAGGGCGTTGCACCTGGGAGCACGTGAAATCTTAGAGGGAGACTTACCTAGTCTGGGGACTTCTGATATCCTACACTTTCTGAAAAGAATAGGATTGAAAGGCCAGCTGTAAAACAGCAAGAACAGGGGACATAATAGATCTTTTAGGTCGCAGTGTAATATCACCCTTCCAATATACACATACGCATACCACCTTTCAGCCGAGGACCTGGGACAGGTGGTTACTTGTGCAGATTAAGGACCTGATTTGCGGTAAAAGAGAGACGGTTAAACGGGCCCGTAAAACCGTTTGGCCCGCCCATGCAGCAATTGCCAATCTTCAAACGAACGCAAACACGTCAGCTCTGTGACGAATGAATAAACCTCTTTCTGGCCGCAATTCTCGTTCCCGCCAGTTGCCATTACACGGGGCCCATGGCCTTGCCTTGTTGTAAATGATATTTACAAAGCCCAGGCCCATATTGATCATTTAGAAACGGCCTGCGGCGCAGTTTCCGATCTATATTCATCTGGCGAGGAACTTGAATCCGCACGGAAGGTCAACTCCCGCCTGCAAGAGATGCCACACTATTGCCCATTACCTTCGGTATCCTTCGCCGAGTTAGCAGCAATAATCAGAAACATAAAGGTCGGTAAAGCTCCGGGTCCAGATGGTATCTCAAATCAAGTCATCAAACTTCTCCTCTACGAGGCACTCGGTGCCTTGTTTCTTTATCTAAACAGCAAAGTCCTGCTAACAATAAGTGTGTGGTTGATTGCTTTCAGTACTGGTAATCTCTTCCGTTCCAATACAACGCACTCAAAGACAAGTCCTACAAGGACGCCTATTCTATGTAGGTTCTTCCTTAGACAGACGTATCCTGTTAGTAAACTCGTCACTGCTCATATGTTCAAGATGTTGATTTCAGTTTAAATTCGATTCAAGAATCATTCCTAAGAATGAAACATTCTGACCAAATTATTATTTTTGTACAGGAAACTAGTGTTAATTTCGCAGGATTTACTTTTAAGTTTTCTTTCACATAACACCTTTCCGTTGCTGTAAGAGCTCTCTGGGTAACTCATCTTGTTTTCTAATTTTTTCTTCTTTGTCATTATTTTTTTTCTGTATTTCTAATTTTGCATTGTATAACAATTTGTTTAATTTATATTGACTAATTGTATATCCAATTATGTAATTCTAAATTATATATATATCATCGTTTGCTTTTCTTTCTGGTCAGTATTGTGTTTGGTTTGCCCTATTATGTAGAATTTTTAATTAGATTAAGGTTAGCTTTTAATGAGCAAATTTTTTGCTGTTAGATAATGTGAAAATTGCGAACTTGCAGCCGGCAAATGTTCAACTTTTAGCTATACACTGGCGATGTTTTTCGAAACAAAACAAGCACCGATAAGTTTTGAATTCCCCGTATACTCGTAAACAACAATACCGGACATTCTATTCCCGATCTATTAAAAAGGGAATGTCTGCGGGCGATAAATTTCCGCAGTCGACCGTGTGGGTTCCTATTAAATTGATATTTTACGATCTGGGGGTTCAAAGATCTGATTACTGGATTTGCGTTGTTACTGATGTATGTTCCGTCCGTTGTCAAGACTGGATGTCCGCACTCGATTCCAGCAGATTTACAGAGGGCCATCGAAGTGTGGCTGTCTTCCTTTCCCGTATCTTCCACCGCTTCTATTATTTATTCACACCATTGGAATTACGTTTTCATTACTGTTTTTACGTTCCTGGCTCTGTTAGCATTTTTTTGCTTTGCGTTTTGATTGGCCTGATTCTCTCACATTGAACAAAATCTAATGGGGAAGATGAGAATTGAAGTATTTATGAGTACTGGATCCGTTTCGTTGGATAGACTCGTTCTTATTGGTAGGTTAATAATTCACTATTGCCAGCTTTATCCAGTGCAATAGGAAGGCGTAATTCCAACGGCAGTTTTTACGATAGTCCAGCGAATATTTGCGTCGGAAAATTCAGTATTTCCGGTTGAACTCAAAAGTTACATATTTTACAAAATTTATGCCGTTTAGTTCACATAGAAATATTTTTTTATTTTTGGAATGTTGTATCAATAATTAAAGAAATTGCTGTTATTTTCTTTTGATTGATTTCTAAACACATTCTATCCTCCATCTTCATTTGGTTCCGAGTTATGAGACAAACTTATGTTTTTGTAGAAACTATAGTTGGCCATGACATATATAGATAGAATGTTTTAGATGAACTGCAAATATATGCATTTTTATATATTTGTTTGCAGCCGTACTCAAGTTAAAAGCAATTTTTAATTTCTGGAAAATTACATGCCTTATAAGCAGACCATGATGGATAGATGTATGTGGATACAACACAAAACATATGTGAATTGTTAGATAGTAATAAGCATTTCATATTTTTCCACGTTTGTAATAGCCATTTAGTTTTTCTTAAATATTACACTTATTAATGCATACGTTATGATGGAAATTGATTTATATACGGTGTTATTATCTGAAAATTCGCACACATGCGTCTATCCAAGAAGCGTCTGCGTCTTATCCAGAAATTAAAAATTGCTTATAACTTGAGCACGGCTGCAAGCCGATATATAAAAATATATACAGGGTGAGTTTTTTTATTTTGAGACAACGGAATATCTCTAAAACACTGCATCTATTCAAAAAATGATCTTAATAAGATTTATTATAATGTAAATTACTCACTGTATGGTGCCGAACTCGATCCCCCATAATCAAACTTTCAGAAAAAAGGTTTGATATCTCCAAATTCAATGACAGAAAAGCAACCATTGTCGTGGCTTTGAAAAGTGCAAGGTGTGACCTATCAGAGTTTAATGTCAACAGATCTTCCATTCATCGGCACCGTTTGAAAAATCGAAAACAGTAGCAGGGTCTCTCAAAAGCGATTTCAAACCTGATTTATCACTAACAATTCATTAGAATAACAAGTTAATTCAAGATATTTACTGGGCATGGATCCTGGCCAAGGCCAGTTTTGGTATCAGAATATAAGATTGAACAACTATTAGGAGTTTCAAAGTTGGAAGGTGGAACAGGTATGAGGTTTGAGCGGTAAAGTAAAATGTTTATGCTTTGACACAACTTTTGTCCTTTTGAGCGAAAAAAATGAGAACCATATGCTTTGGCTCGCATCTAGATGTCGGATAATAGAAATGTAGTGGATCGATTGCTTAGTCCGTTTAGTAGTCGTGATATCCAATTATTCCTAGGCTTTAAGAACAATGGGAACAGCATTGGCCAAAGGGGTTTATAAAACAATGATTAATGACACTACGTCAAACATCGCAGAATATGTTTCCGATCAACAGGATGTCATTTACGCAAAAAAAAAAATCCAAATATTTCACACTCGAGACGCCTACATAGAATTGTTACATCTCACAACCATTTACTTAGGAGGAGGTCGTGAAAAATGTATTTTATTTAGAAGACCTGCTGATTTCTTATTTAAACACCAGTTTAAACTGACAAAAATAAAGAGCAAACTGAGAGATATATGCATTTTTACAGTGATAAAATATATGTAAAATGTTGATTTCTAGCCTCTATCGAATGATCAGCACCGAGAAACGACTTGCAATTATTGAACGACTTTACAGCCTTTGAGAGTATAAACAAAAACCTGGTTACTGTTGCCCTGAAAAAAGATACTAGGCCATTTGTGATATTTGTAGGAGCAGCTCGTATCTTTTTCATTTTTCGACAGCGAACTTTCAGCAAATAAAAATGCATAAATACAATGAAGCGATGGAATATGCTGTCAAGTGGGGCTCATGGTCTACTGTAAGAATCACCATACTAGCAAGAGCAATGAAAGGGGAATAACACTAGGAACGAACCTGAGTTTCGAGCCCTATCGAGCGCTCCTGCGAGTGTATAAACCCACTTTCATCGCTCTCACATCTCAAGCTTTACGTGTAATCACCTTCGTTGCGGAAAGAGTACAGTTTGGGCGCCTCTTAAAAGCTACACGCCAAACTTTCAGACTTTCTAGTGACTTCAAAATAAAATATCTTATTTTGTTACGCCATCTGTATTTAAAGGAATTGGTTTCGCTAGGATAGAAAACTATCCAAGCAAATATTTGATTTATTATGCAAGCCTATTAATATTATATAGTAAAACCGTAGTCCACGTCTGTCACGTCACTTTGTTAGTTCACAAGACTGTCTGCTTGGCGCTATAATCGCCGTCGCGCGTCGCCTACAGAATACTAACGATCGAACTAAGATAACTAAGGTAACGCGTGGGGTAACTAATCGCAATTGTTGACAACACATAAATACAGAAAACTGACAATTACTTTTGTCAATGTTGCGTAGTTGAGTAATTTAGTTTGAAGACTTATTTGTTGTTACAAAAACTAAAACCTCTTTACATTTGTTTAATGGTCTCCTGCTATCTGGTCCTTTAGGTAAGTATTCTCAGGAAGAAGTACAAAAGAATGTGTCAAGCTGATAGACATATTTGAATGATAAAGACAGCGCTCTAGTAAGTGTAAGTAAAGAAGTTTAATTGAGCAAAATTGTAATTCCTACAACGTCAACGTATTACAGTCTTGCTCAATTAGTCGTCTTTACATCCAGCTTTATATGTATATGACAAAAAATTTTGGAAGAGTGTCAGTAAGTCAAATTTCCCGCTCGTAATTTTTAGTTCCGCAGGACTAACACTATATGGTTACTGACTAATAAAATTTGAACTAACATTGCCATCTATGTCTATATAACGTATTTATTATCTATGATTTATTTATATAAGGAACGATTAATCAAATTTCATTTCAAAATATTTAAGTTCTATTCTGCAATATCTCTTGCGGTAAATTAACACCTTGTAACGTTCGAATTTTCATCTTTTTATCCTATGTTTATTTATTGTTAGTACTACTAGAGTCATCTACCGGCGTGTAGTTGAGCTAGGTTGGTAGCTTAACTGTTCTTCGAATTTTACTTTTCAATTAGAGTTTTGAAATCGTTTTTTATCTTTAATAAGTTAATTTAAGGCAGATTCCTTTCGTGCCGGCGTACTTAGCGTGGTGCGCACGGGGGATGCGCTAGAAAAAGCCGTAGCGTTGACACGTTTCATGACTGCTCCGTAAAAAATACAGAGAGAAAGTTTCTTTGTATGATCTGGGAGGCTCGTCATGTGATTGTTGTGGATGATAATCGTCATTTTATCCCTGGGGATAATTGGTACCGTGTGGTCGTCGTCTGCGAAGATTGGTAAATCCTGCAACGCCTTTTTGAGGGATCTCATACGTGGAGTCAACGCCGCCATCGCTTTTCCCGAGAGTCGATCCGCTGCGTCAGGACCTAAATTACATCGCCCCGAGAAGTTCAACTAAAACGATGCTAAACAAAAGAACAGAAACGCTACGTAGCGCAAAGAATGAACTTATTAAAGATAAAAAACGATTCCAAAACTCTAATTGAAAAGTAAAATTCGAAGAACAGTTAAGCTACCAACCTAGCTCAACTACACGCCGCACAGTGTTCAAAATAGATAAAAACGTGATCGTAATTCCATATTTTGAAATTTTTTGATAATGCTGCAAATCATATATATTTGTTTGTTGCATCATCATACAAGTTTTCACCAAGAATTGCTATTTTATCTTTGTCGATTCCACAGATATTAATTATTAAAAACTGCAAAATTAACAATAATTTTATAATGTATATTTTACTACCCGAAACTCTACTTATGTTTGCTATTACCTGGCCCAAATATCTTGGTCGATTTAATAGTAATTATTATAGGTGAAAGTACTTACTTTAGTGACTTAAATAGCATTCTTACTTTATAGGAAGCTGTTTTTATTTCTAAGTAATACCGGTTGCCTATAAGCCTATCACATTTACGTAGAAATAAATTTTCAATGAGGGTTTACGTTTATTGCTAGTACTTGCTAGTTCGTGAATTTTGCGTGAAATGAAAGATTATAATATAGGTAATTCAAAAATATATTGTTTTACCTGCGGAAAAGTGCGGAACATGACCTAATTTATATAAATGTGCGCCTTTGGATACTGTGGATTGAACTATCTCTCAATGTTGCTATATAAAATTGCGGTTCGCGATAAACAAACAAAGATGAAACAATAATATACCAATGTATGACAAGACTGGCTATACTTAGAAGAAAGAGCAGCGCGCATGCGCTACAACCTAATGTGTATGGTTTGATCGTGTTTGACGCTATTAATATTTATAATATAATAATATTGTCCATCATGTTATTGCCCTCCACATGGTGATTTTGGGAATAAAATCAGACCACATGATTTTGACATATCTTTTTAACAGAAATTTCGAATTAATCTGGTTAACAGAAGGATCAAAAACCGAAAGTGGGACTGGAGCCGAAATCTACAGCGGGGTGAGAAATACAATGATCACCCTTCTGCTGGGAAAATATGCCACGGTTTTTCAAGCAGAGGCATACGTAATAGTACATTGTGCTCTGATCAATCAGAGGGCTTATAAAAACAAGCGGTTCTATATTGCAACAGGCAGCCAGGCGATACTGAAGGCACTAATGAACTCCAAGATACAGTCAAAACTGGTTTGGGAGTGTATTTGAGAACTGAATAGCCTTACAGACCACATTAAATTCACTTTTCTGTGGGTGCCCTGGCATTCAGCAGTCGAAGGAGACGAAAAAACTGATGAGTTAGCAAGAAAAGAATCATCTGCTTCATATATACGTCTGGAATCTGTTCTAGGAGTGTCTAAAAACACAGCACGAGAACAAGTAAGAAGTTGGGTCAAACAGGAACAAAAAGAACACTGGAATAATACAGCGAGGCAAACTCCTGGTAAGACATTTATCAAGGCATCATCAAAACAGAAGGCTGAAGAACTACTACAACTCAGTAGAAATCATTTTCACATCGTAACAACTCTCTTAACAGGACAGTGTACACTGAAAGGACACTTACAGAAAATTGGGATCTACACTGGAGATACCAACTGCAGACTGTGTAATGAGAGGACAGAGAAGGCTTACACACATTCTGTGTGATTATAGGCTTTGGACGCAAGAAGACCGGCAATTTTTGGCAAGCCAAAAATGAACCGAGATTTTTACTTCGATCAACCAGAAAGAGATCTGTACAGATTAGTGCAGGATAGTAGGATTCTGGAATAGCTGGTATAATTTAATGGGTAGGAGAAATGGGAGTCTAAATACAAGAAGCCAAAAGGTGTTTCCAGAGACTACATGTCAGATGGTCCGACAATAAAAAAAAGTATCAGGACGAAGGCGAAATTAAGAGGGAAGAAGCAACTGAAGATTCGGATAATTAGTCTAATATTTGTTTTCAACTTATTTGTGATAAAACAACGTTCTGAAAATTTGATAAAATGTATCAACCACCTCCTACTCCTTGCAACAATACCTCCACCTCTTTATAACTAAATATTAATAGTCATTTATTAATAAATAAATATTTATGTGTCATATATCACAAGAAGTAAAAATCGTTGAGATCGCGACGTTTTTAAGTACCTATTTCATCTCCTAAGGGGTTGAAATCGAATGAGACGGTGTCCATTGTTTATATATATTTGTAGTGCATAAAATAATTCAACATAATTGAATTTTTCAGCTAAATTACTTTTACAGTTTGAGCGTGATTAATTTCGATCACGAATTCGCTCATTTTGAACACTGTGCGCCGGCGCCGGTAGATGATTCTAGTAGTACTAACAATAAATAAATATAAGATAAAAAGATGAAAATTCAAACGTTAGAACCTGTAAAATAGAAGCAGTTTATAGTTATATAAAGTAATCAAGTCTTTGTTCCAGGAATTTATTTTCAAATAAATAACTAGATCTAAGGTATTTGGAAATAAATATATTAAATATCCCACTTACCCGTATAAATCATTTATTCAAGATTTTTTTTTTGTAAAATGATAAAAAAACAATAAAATTTGACAATAAAAAATGCATCAACATACTTAAAATCCGATACTGTGTTAAGGCTTTTATAGCCCAGAATTATACTACGTTTCCGCTTTTCCGACTTTTATTGTAGGATTTAACTCAAATCCGCAGATTGGGCAATAAAAATATTAGAGCAATACAATAATAAAACAGTATAATGTAAAAGCACGACACAGCGGGCATACTAATATTCCATCGGGGAAGCGGCATTTTGGGGGAATACGCTTAAGCTGTTACCTCGCAAATTCGCCGCATAATAAGGCGGTTTACTATTCCGCGTAAACGCATAAACTACCTTAAAAAGTTTCATTTTATACCTCCGACGTTCGGTTATAAATCGCCCTCTCCCCCCTGATGGACTCGATATTCGCCGTTTTGCGCTCAACAACCCGAACCGACGGAGACACGTGCGCTTAATGGAAGGAGGACCGTACGGCCGGAGGAGCTCACTCAATTTGTGAACGGTTCTATACGAGTTTCGTCGTTTTTAACTCGGTCCGTAACGGTGACTACAACGAGGAAACGGCCAGCAGTTGGCCAACGCTTGGCTTTTCATTCAGCGAAGCTTTATGAAACGGCGAGTGGATGAGCTAACCGATGTCTCTGACTCCCGTTCCCTGGTTTTTAAGTGCAGGCGTCGTTTGGGCAACTCATAAAAGTTTCAGGTGTGTTCTTTTCCTCCAGCCGCGCGGGCCTCCTTTTCTATCCCCTTTCATAGCTTTATTTCCTAATATCCTTTGTCATCATGTTTACGTACAGTTGTGTCACCATTATACCGCTTTCGGTCGCCTTAATATTTACTGCCACGGTGATATGAACAGCTCCGCTTGCGTTTACCTATCTTTTTTCATGTATGTTCGTGATAAATGACGTTTCACTTACACGGTTTCACATCTGGGTAGTCGGTAATAAATTATTCTTACACGTGTTGTGTAAGTGTGATTCGTTTTTATTTGTAAAAGGAAACTTGTTGCGGGTTCTTTGAGCATTTCTGAAAAGATAGTTTTTTTCAATACATTTTATCAGCTTGTTTTGCTTTATGTACAGGTTGGAACAATTTCGATGACGTTATATGAAGAACTTCTGTATTTCTGTAGATACACGAAAACTATAAGACGTTACGTGCCTTTTTCGAAAGTAAATTTAGTGGTGATGAGAAAAATCCAACATTTTTAATTAATTCCGGAATACGACTGGAAACTCAAAATCCTTTTTTTGCTTATAATCTCTTTATTTTTAAGATACGATATAATAGTAAAGAACCTTCTTTATTTATATTTTGAAGTAGACTTCTGAAAACATTCTACAGGGTGATTCTCAATATATGCGACAAACTTTAAGAGCTGATTCCTGAGGTTATTTTGATCATAAAAGTTCATATGAGTATATGTCCAAAACGATTTGGTTTTAAAGTTATTGAATGTTTAATAATAAATTATGAACTATGACTAACACGATATAATACCACAGTTGGTTCGTCAAAACTATTGTGTTGAGAGGGAATTGTTTATTTGTCATTTCAATATTTGTCAATAGTTGTCGGAGTATTCATTCAGTTCATTGCCAGTTTCCGTTTTCTCAAAATGAATTACACGAATGCTGGGATGTGTGATATGCATTTCGTTTACGGTCTTGCCAATGGAAATTCGCGTGTTGCTAGACGTCTTTATGAAGAACGATACCCGAACTGTATCATCCCGCATCATTCAATATTTGCCCGTCTTCACCAACGTCTTAGTGAAACGGGAAATTTTAAAAAACGGACGACTGATAACGGGCACCTATCTACAGTGAGAACTCCACAAGTTGAAGAAATGGTACTACATAAAATTGAGGAACATCCTACTTCAAGCACCAGAAAAATTGCGTTTGCTTTAAACATTAGTCAGGCCACAGTTTGGAGAATATTGAAAGATCAACTGTTGTATCCATATCACATTCAACGGGTGCAGGCACTTTTGCCGGCAGATTTTCCGCAAAGAATGGCTTTTTGTCAATGGATGTAACACAAAATCGCACAAAATCCTGACTATTTGGATTAAATACTCTTCACCAACGAGGCTACTTTCTCTAGAAACGCGATTATTAATTTTCATAATAATCACATATAGGCCGAAGAAAATCCGCACGAATTAGTGAATGCCCGTCATCAACATCAATTCTCTGTCAATGTGTGGGCCGGAATTGTTGGAGATCACTTGATAGGTCCATATTTTTTATCGATGCGGTTAAATGGCGAGCTTTACCGCAATTTTTTTGAAGAGGATCTACCACTACTGCTGGAAGAAGTTCCATTGCAATTAAGATTACAAATGTATTTTATGCATGACGGTGCTCCAGCGCATTTTAGTTTAGTTGCTCGCGAGTTTTTGGACAATACGTATCTAGACCGGTGGATAGGACGGTGAGGTCCACGACCGTGGCCTCCTCGGTCTCCAGACTTAAATTCTTTGGACTTTTTTCTCTGGGGTCACCTTAAATCGTTAGTTTATACGACCCCCATTGAAAATGTCGATGAACTGAGAAATCGTATTAACGCAGCTTTTCAAACAATTCGGAATACCCCTGGTATTTTAGAACGGACTCGCCAGTCAATACGACGGAGGATAGAAGCTTGTATTGCAGTTGGGGGCGGTCATTTTCAACAGTTAGTATAAGTTAGTTTTGTTTTACTAATTATTTTGTTAATTTATAATGAAAACATTAATTCTATTAACTTACTATTAAACCTTGTACAACTTTAGAACTAAGCGATTTTGGACATATGTTGTTATGAACTTTTATGATAAAAGTAACCCCAGGAATCAGCGCTTAAAGTTTGTCGCATATATTGAGAATCATCCTGTTGTATGTAATATCTTCATTTGTTCTCAAGTTATAAGACAAACTTTTTTAAAATAAAAACTGTAGTTGCTCATGACAGATGCAAATCTCTAAAACACTGCATCAAATCAATAAAAGATCTTCATCATTTTTACATCCCTAGCTGAATGTAAGTGTCGCTCGCTGACCCGTAATAATAAATACGAAATGTCGGTTATAAACGCGATAAACAACAATAAATATTAGAAAACAAAATAGAGGAATTAATATTAATTCCCGAATTATATGCCTACATGCGCCAATTATTTCATGTACACATGTCATGTGTTAATAATCAAGTAACCTACTTATTATGCAAACGTTTTGACGTGCGTTTATTAACAACCCACTGAAAACCCCTCAATTATACGTATGAAATTATTATAATTATTATCCTCGTTATTCCGTCAATTTGTCAGTATAGTATAATCAACGCGCGTAATAACAGTAATCGTGCGGCATCGAAAACGTGATTTGGAAGAACGAATTTACATACCCCTATTGTACAGAGTTGGCCCAATTCGATGAACATAATGTCTAAATACACTTTGCAAAGGCGATAGAAAAAAAAATTGATAGACAATCCATTGATACTTTTTCGAGATAAAAACATTGCTAATTGCCATATCTGTTATAATTTTCCTATTACATAAAACATCAAAAAATAATTTAGATGCTTTTGATATGTAGTTTTTTTTTTTATTATTTGGAATTTAGAAACAAAAACCATTTTCTACTTCGTACAAGGTCAGGGCAGTAGCATAAAATATGCTCATTATCTCCTCGTCTTCTAAACACAGTCAGCATTTCAGTTCTGAGTTTACAGTGACCCGTAAAGACAAAGAAAATCACCTTGACATTTTACGGTCAAGTTCTAGCAAATCATTGGTTCCAGCATGACTAGGTGTAGTACACTCTCTCGTGCTCCAAACCAGGACTGTTGTTCCAATACTGGAGCATTTTCTGATTTGACCAGAGTTTGATTTGCTGGTTAGCTATCGTAGGTGGAAGGATCTGGTCCCTGAAATTTCCCTGCAGCATCCTTTTTGGCAAGAATCTCTGCTTCCTCATTTCCAAGATTAAATGAGTGCCCAAGTACCCAGATTAGGAATAGATTATTAAACATTCCCATTGTGTTTAGAGTGTGCTTACAGCCCCACATCAGTTTCGAGTTGTATTTATGCGCCTCTAATGCTTTCAACACCACCTGATTATCGCTGAAAAAAAATTATTAATTTGTGAGTGTAGTTTTTATCCGAAATCTCTTTCGCACACATCTCAATGGTATAGATTTCAACCGGAAAGATCGTTGTGTGTTGTTCAAGGTTGTAATATCTTCTGGCTTTTGGACTGCGACAAAATATTCTTGCGTCCACACCCGGTTTTCAAACCGTCCGTAAACCAGTAGGTGTCTGCCTACGTCAGCGTTCTTTCGTTGCATATCCATTTCTCTCTGTTTAAAAGGAGGTGGTGAAGTATGCATCGATCATTGGTCGAGTATATACCACGTCAGAGGGCACTATTTGCCATAGACGAAATGCAGTTAATCTGGTCTCGCTTTTCACAACAATGTGTAACGATGGTAGGCCCAAAAGAACTTCCACTGCTAATGACAAGCAAGAAGCAATTGCTCCCACGATTGCCACATTTTGGATCCTTCGTATAGATGTAAGTTTTGCTATGGCTCTGGCCTGTTGCGCCTTTTGCCACTAGACTATTGCTCCATATGTTATGGTTGGACGAACTACCGTCACATAGAACCCATGGACTAGCTTTGGAGACAGCCCTCAAGATTTCCCACATATCTTTCGGCATATCTATAAGGATAGCTTCGTTTTGTGGATAATATTTTCCAAATTGCGTCTTGTTAGATAAGACGCCTAGATATTTTACATTATCTGCAAATGCAAATTTTACGCTTGAATTGTGTGTATGGTGGTGTTAAAAGTTCCAGTCTCTTTTTCCTAATGAACGGTATTACCATAGTTTTGTTTGGACTAATGCTCAGGTTTTCTCTGCTGCACCAAACTATAAATAACCTTAATCACCTGTTGGAAGGCTGAGGAAATTTCGTCAGGCTAGTTGGACAAAGGGAAAAAAAAAAATAGATTCAAAACGCGCTGGCATTAAAAAAAAATATGAATAGCTAGTTGCCCCCCTTATATTTCTTTAGTAGGACAGTAGGCGCTGTGGTAGCGTGTTGTCAGTATCTTCTCTACTCCGATAAAGTGCTTAGTTTCTGTTCAGTAATGTGCATGAGACTCTTGTACGTCAATTATAATCGATTTTGTACGATAAAGAAGATAAACATTTAAGTGCAAACAAAAGTGATTCTATTTAATGAAAAGGTTCGAAATGTGAAACCGTGTAAAAAGAACATAAATAAGGACATTATAAATCTCAGGTAAGTTAAATGAGTTCGTTTATCAAATAACAAATACGTTTTTGTCAGTAATTCCACTTTTTGCAATATAAATTCATCATAGAAAAATTAATACGGTTAAAATTAAATTTCATAATTCCCGCGTCTTTGGGACGTTGATCTGAGTAATTCTATGCTTAAAAGACGGGTGAAACAAAATATCCGACATATGATGGTAAAATTACTAAATTTCGATTCATGCAGTAAACACATATCAACTATTAACATTTAGAACTACCAACTTATAAAAATTCTGGCCCCCGTGGTCGCAGAATGTTCTGGGTCATACAAAATTCCTAACTCGAAAATTCGCCGAACGTCTTAAAATGAAATTTCTTATAAGTATAATAAGATTTAGATTAGGATTAAAATAATACGTTTATTTTTAGATCAATATGGACGACGAATACCTTTGGAGGGATCAAATCAGCGGGTATGAGGGCGGCAGGTTAGGTAAGGCATCAATTAGGATCCATCATACATCTGATCACGGACAATGGCTCGGAACAAGAACATATATCTCGGGAAAATCGTGACTGGAGCAAATTACCTAATGGTTATAGGTAAATTTCGATAAAAATTAAATTGATAAACTTTATTTAACAGTACACCATTATTTTTAGATTGGAATTTCGAATAAACAGGATTTTATCAAAATAGTTAAACGTTAAATTTTACAAAATTAATCGAGACACCTCCGTATCTCACGGAGGTTGGCTAGTGAATCCTTTTGAATTGGAATTCTCTAACGGACTTCGATAGCGATTGTCTTTCGACAGGGGGGCAAACTGCCTCAGAAAGTCCATTAATTTCACCGAAGTGAAGGGAATATTTAATACATGAGGATGCCCATGTGACCAAATGGACTATGCAATGTCAATACAAAATTAAAATAAATGATTATTGCAAAATTCTGGAATAACCTTACATTAATATAAAGTGTCCTAAGGTACATGAGAGAAATATATTTAAAAATGTTCAATACTTATTACTATATCAAATTTATAATCTTACAATTAATTACTGTACAGTATTAGTACGCAACCTGGCATACACGTGAATTTTTGACCGAACCGAATTCCAGCAATTTTTTCCAGCAGTCTTTTTGTTGACATATCAATGCATTTGGATTGGAAATACATATAAAACCATTAGACTAAATTTAAGTAAAATAAGTACACGTAGTGCTGTGGCAACCCACATCACCGCGAGTGTATTTTAAGTGTTGCCTAATTTGTCATGATTTTCCGTTTTGCTGAATGAATCATTGTATCGAAAAATTTCCACAATAATGTTTAATTTGTACAAATTTTAGTTAAAGAGTTAATTGTGTAATTTATTTAATTAAATGTTCAGTTTTTTTTTTAAATTAATTCAATTCAATTATTTGTTTTTTGTATGTTGGCGTATTGTTTGTACGTTTGCGAGGTTTTCTGTTGAAAAATGATTGGAGAATTTTGTCAGGCAGTTCCTTGGTTGACTTTAGCATGAGTACATGTATTTTTAAATTGATGCTGCCATTTTGTAATTCTTGAGATTTTAAAATTAATTCGCATAAATTGTCTTTTATTCTGTCCATCAACGAATTCGCTTTATAATAATTGTTATTATATTGATGTGTGCACATTATAGATATAGGATCATTTATTATTTTCGTGCAGGAAGATAGATTTTAGTTTTAATTCTCTCATTATAGTTTTAAAGTGTTAATTTTTCCGTTTTTGTATTTTGCTAATTCGGTTTTAATTACCAATCACCTCGGTTTGGGTGAGTAGAAGCTTTGTGCTTGCATTTAAATTTTTCTTTTGTTATTTACTAGAATTTGTCCACGCTTAATTTAGTTTGTGTTAATTTGAAACCACGTAGTTTGAAATTGAAAGATATTGGACTATCTTCCTGAACAACGAAATCTTTTGCTTTGATATAGGAAATAGCATTGTCCTATTGTAATTTAGAATCAAGTGCAGTTTTTAAATTAAACCAGAACGGTTTTTTTTTCTGCACAAATTGTATTTTAACTTTTTTTTTTTTAATAAATTTGAATTGTTAATTAACGTCATTGGGTTAAAAATTCTGTTCTCTTATTTTAAATTAAACCCTTTACAATTTTTGGGGTATTTAAGTCAGTTTTCATTCACTCACAATTTACTTTTCGTGATTAGATTCAAGTTTTAATTCGCGAGGGTAACTCTGAGGTTAATTGTTCTTTTGTGCCATTTAAAAATGTTATCCGTTGAGCTAGCTAATTTAATTTTTCCTTGTTAAATTCATTTTGCATTTTCAAATTCAGTCAGTACACAGCGGTAGGTATATTACTACTGTACAAAAAGGTAAAACTAGTAACTTTACACTTAAATAATATCAAATGATCCATGACAATACAAAGAACATCGCTATACCGCTTTTTAATTATCTTAATATACAATTTGATTTCACTAATGTTTTTATCTCAAAAAACTAACACCGGACTGCCATCATATTTATTTGTAACTCCTCTGCGAATTGTATTTATCCATTGCATGTATATCAAATTTGGCTCAGCCTGTACATACCGCTCTTCGATTCAATTTAGGGGTGAAACAAAATAATAAACGTAAAAAGACACGATAACGATAAGAATTCTTGTAATTCAAATCCACATTAAATTAGATACAGGTCTAACACGGGGATAAGTAGGTTGAACGGAGATAGGAAAGAGGATACGATTATTGGGGGGGTTGCTGGGAGAGGTGAGGGAGGGTTGCGCAGCTTATCCCCTGCACGGTATTGATGCGCGCACAGGTGAACCGAATGGCGTGGCGGCACAGGTGCAACCCCCTGCTGCCCTATTCATCCCTTTCTCTGTCCACGAGGTGCACCGGTAACGTTATTCTAGCCACCCAATTTCTGCCTCTTTCTATCCAGCATCGTTTGCGCTACTCCCACCCATTTCCACCGCTAGGGCCGTTCTATATATACATATATATATTTCCATTGTTCTCTTATAGCCACTTAATGATTATTAGAACCATTAATGATCCTTAACTTAGATGGTAATTATTACTGGCAAATTACTCATTCCGAGCGCCGTTTAATGGTTAATGTCCGCGTTCATGGAGGGGCACTCAAAACAATAATCGCCGTCACCTTAAGAGGAAGACGGGGAAAAAATCGTTTCCGTGGCTATTCGATTAGGGAGGGATCTTAGTTTCGTACACTGATGATGCGTTACTGGATATTCTCGCATGTAAAAAGTTATTTTCTCTAAATAGGGCTTAACGTACCCCTTAAAACCTGATTACAGAGACTAAATAGGCGGAGTTCTGGGAAACATTATGTTTACGGCATAATATTTTTTTATTAGATCAAAATTGGATGGGATAACTTAATAAGCCACGCTTATAGGGCGAAATAGTGAAAAGGAAACGTGGCAGTGAAATGTGGATAAACTATCCTCCATACGAACACGTTCCGAAATGCAAGCTAGACGTAAAACAGGAAAATACTAAGGGATTTTCTTCTTTTGTTGTGAGAGCCGTCTGACCTGAAGTCCTTGCAGCCTCTTGGCCTTTCCTATTTAATCTCCCATTTCTTTTACCAATTAAATTATACTAGGCATTACAATATCCTGGCACCCGGTACTAATCTGTACAGGCTTCATGGTGGTTGATCGAAGTAATCCTAGGGGTTCAAATTTAGCTTGCTAAAATTTGCTCATCTTTTATGTACAGTACCTCGAGTCCCTGCCATCATATCATTTAAGTGTTCTTTAAGTGTACGATGGCGCGTTAAGAGACAATGCAATGATGATTCCCACAAAGCGGCAGTAGTTCTTCAGCCTCCTTCTTTGTGCTTTTGTATAATTTAGTATTTTGTATTACCTGAACCGTGGTGTAGAAAATGCGAACTACAGGAGGAAACGAGTTTACATGTAATCTGCACTTGTGAGGAACTTAAGGTACTTAGGCAGAAGTACTTCGGGAGGGATCTATTGGAGCCCTCGAAGGTCCTCAAGTTTCCACTGGGCAAGATACTGGGCTTTATAGAGAACACTAAGCTGCTCGAGTGGAAATAAGAGAATCAATAGGGATGGTACAATGAGCACTTTGCTCAAGTGCCCGGACATCAAGTGCCCACCCTAACTTGAATAAATGAATGTATTCTCTAAATAATAATCTGCAAGAGTGCGCATCACTAACCCCAGCCATTCTTCTAAGTATTCGTTTCTGAGAAATAAAGACGCTCCTAGCAAGTGTAGAGTTGCCCCACAAGCAAATGCCATAGCGCAGATGCGACTCAACATGCGCATAGTAGGCAGCAAGTAGTTGATATTTTTCTAAATTATGTCTCAAATTCATAATCAAATAAGTTACGGGGCAAAGTTTCGAGATTAATTTGTTACAGTGAAGTTTCCAATTTAAGTTGTTATCAAAGTGAATACCCAAAAACCTACAGTCATCATTACTATTCAGGACATTAGCGCCAACAGACAATGACAGGCTTAACATCATTTTACCAATTATGAAATTGCAGAATACTTGTTTTGGCAGTATTAAAAGACAATTATTGCGTCTCTACAAACCTTCTCAGCATTATCCTTATTACTATTGACCAGTGGACCAGATACGCTCATCTTTTTGATATGTTAACGAAGTTAAGATCAATTAGCTAAAGTAGGACAATGCGAACTTCTAGACATGTAGTTAGCTATATGTTGAGAGTAGCATCAAGAAAGAACAAGAAGAAATTACAAGTTTCCTTTTTGTTCTTTCTTGATACTGAAATTAACATTTTTTTTAATTACTCTCTATAGCAATAAATCGTATGTTTGGTCGCATAGTTTTTTTTTTCCTATAGCAAACCAAACTATTGATTAACATTAACACGGTAGGAAAGCAAAATGCATAAGATAAATGAATGCAAATGTTTGACAATTGAGAAGCGATGATTAGGTTGTATTTACTACTAAACTAACGAGTTGCAGAATCGAATAAATAATTGCTCTACGAGTATCTAATATTTTGATAACACAATTTTATTTACACAGAAGTTTTAGAATTTATATACATAAAAAGCTAAAAGAGTAAAATTCTTCATTTTCACCAAGTAAAAAGCAAATTGTATAAACAATTGTCCTTTCAATTCATAAATATATTTTTTAAGACGACGTGTTTTATGTGAAGATAATTGGTAACGCAAGGTTTCAAAAAAAAAGATCAATAATTGCAAATAACATGGATAAATAGTCAAGAGGTAAAACACAACCAACTATCGCAGATTTTGTCTCAAAACTATGCTCAAGATTCGATAGTATTAAACTTACTGATGTAAAAGAAGAGATAAACAACCAAATTCCTTTTCTAGGTAGTTTACTGATAAGAAACAATAATAAATTATAAATAGAAATTTATAGAAAAGAAACCAATACAAATAGATTCATAATGGCCGATTCAAATCACTGTGTGCATTCTTAATCATAGACTTGAACTTCCCAGTTAATAAAGCGAGATTTAACAAAGAATTGCAATTGATTAAAAAGGTAACAGTCTATGATGATTCGTCTTCTGCAGATGTAGTCCGGAGCATAAGGAAAGTCCAATATAAACACTATGCAAGAAGAAATGCCACGACTTTAACTTCAGAAGAAAATCGCGTCAAAACGTTTGTTAAATTACCTTTCCGACATTTCAAAAGGTTTAGGCGACATTATTAAAGAACAAAATTTTGATATTTGTTTTACCTCTCGGAACCACACTCAGAAATCTTTTAAACAACGCGAAACCCAACGAAAGATTGGACATTCACAAAATCGGTTGTAGCGGGTGTTGTTTGTAGCGTAAGATCGGTACCAGGTTTAAGGAGCGCATAGCAAGTTATGGATATGGTAAACTTGAGTCATTCAGCGTTGCGCAACAACGAATACTAGACATAAAGAAGAAAAAGCACTTGTAAATATGTTTCTTTTTAGAGAGAGATAACGACTTTGAATTGTCTCTGATGTAGTGCATAGTGATCGGATATTTGTCTGTCTAAAGCATAATATAACAAACAACAAATTAAAATTGGCTCAGTTCTTTATATGCAATCATCCTTGACGGAATCTAAATCAATATAAATTTTTGATACGGAAATATAGTACTATCTAAATATAAGATGATCGTATCACTTTATATATTCTTATCTAAGCACTAAACCGTAGTTTCATATATTCATCTATTTTCCTTGAGGATTAGATTTGTTGACTCGGATGTACGAATCCACGTAGAGCGCTGAAGGCATCGTCGGTAGCGACGAATAGTACAGGATGGCAGAAGGGGTTTAAAGGAGGGATAGAGGATGTATTCGATTTTAGGCTTACACGAGATTTACGTTGTTTGGTTTGTTCCCGTGCAATCCCGGCTAGAGGTGGTGTTTGTAGCTTAGAGACCGCAGTATTACTGGATCCGGCCGTATTTCGGCTTTCTTTTTACAGAAAATAAATCGCCCGACCCAATCAAACCGGTTATAAAAAGCGCATTTATTCGCGCGGTTCGCCTTTTATTGTTTCCCGTTCCGTGTTGCCTGGGCGCATCCCTTGAAATACGGTTTTAGTGTTGCCAATTTTACTTTCGACACGAACGGTATACCGTTAGCTTCAAAATAATATATTATAATGATGTACAGGCTGTCACATTAGTTTAATTGCGGTAAGATTGCATTTAAAAGTGTATTTAATGCAATTTCTTAACTAAGTTATGTCAATATGTCAGGTCTATGCATGTCTCCTATTTAGACGTTTGAATTAATCGTAAAATGTTGATTATAAATATACCAACAGGGAAACCTCGCGAACTGTAAATCGCAGATTTTCATAAAACTTTGTCAGTTTGTAGACTCCATGGAGTGTTACCCAAGAACGCTTTCCGTTGCTGCGGAACTTCAACTTTAGGGGGTGCAATTCACCCTTGCAATATGGCCCAAATTTTGTGTTTTTCTGAATAACTTTTAAACGGTAAGAGATAGAAAAAAAGTTTTAATGGCGGACTTGTACCGTGTAGTCAGCCCTTCCGATTGGTATAGATATTTATATACAGGGTGTTCTTACACTGTTGAAAATATTATCGGTGTTGGCGTTAATTTTGCGCTAGTCAAATATTTTAGTGTTGATTTTTACAAACTTTGCCAGACGAGTTCACTATGTGTATTTAATAGAACAGAAATTACTAGAATTTCGTGTGAATTCTTTGTTCAGATATGAGGATTTACTATTTTTCTAGACATTCAGAAGCGTCAACCAATCAAAATTTTTCCCTCGGATAGAAATATAGAAACCCAACTTAATCTAATACGGTATTGCATTATACGCACCACGTGCATTGCACGTGTATCTGTTTTCGAGTTTGTTTCTGCGTATTAACATATACAAACAAACCACCAAACGTATATTGATCTGCAAAGTGTAACCTTGTGTTATTAAACGTTAATTCCAGTGTGCATAAAAAATTTCAACATCTTAAAGATGTATTGGGAACATCTATTAGTTCAGATTTGAGTCAAATAGCATAAACATTAACTTAATTTTATAATGGTTCTCAACAAATAATTTCAAAATTGCCACGTTTAGTTGAAACCAAAACTTTTGAATGAGTGGTTCTGCATATTTATTGAGGAAATTGAGGAAACGTCTTAAAGAGAGAATATTATAGCACTAAGAAGTAAGAGTTGCATATTAAAATGACGTCGTGTTTAGAAAACGGTGTTAAATCACCCAATAGACCGCATTCATTTAGTCAAGCAGCTAGTAAATTTATCTAGTCTAGATCACATAAAATGTGACTAGAAGTATTTTATAATTCCACGTGTCAGTTGGACAAAATAACCCCTTAGCAATAGAGAATACTTGACTATCTTTGCTTGTCAAATTTAAACTCGTACAGTTCTCGACAAAATAACATGAAAAGAATGTGGACCTCTCCTGACTATTAAATTAGTCAAAAAAGTGTTAAAATTTTCCACAGTGTAGTGTTAGGGTTAATCATGTAGAGTTAAAAATGTAGTGTATTTATACACATTGATTTAACTCTAAAAAAATAGTGTACATAATTCCACTAAAATTTTTTTAGTGTGAAATAATTACACTAACAGAGTACTTAGTGCAAAACACTGGCAGAGTAAAGTATATGCTTTGTCAGTGTTATAATAGTCAATTCTTTGGAGTGCATATTGTATTTAACAACACATGATCAGTTACGATGCGTTCTGATTGGCGCAAATAATTGTAACGGTTCAGTGTTCAGTGCTTCAGTAGACCAGACACCAATACGCTAGTTAAGTTGTGTATTTAGCATATTTGTACTTACGTGCTACAGTAAAATAAAGGTAAGTAATTGTCTCTATATTATAGACAGTACATTTATACATATAGTTTTACAGAAGCAGGGAAATATTAAAGAAACGTGTGGAAGAAGCCATTAGAAAGAAAGGAAGTAAATAGGTCGAGATTCTTATCAATTATCTAATTAACAAAGTGCCGCAGAGTTGAGTTACTGCATCCTCAGTAGAAGAACACCTGATTGATAGCAACGATGATAAGATATTCAACATGTTTAAAAAACTTTGATAAAACAATTAATAGAGAATTACCTTTTTTTCCAGAGTTAACAATCAGTATAGATGCTGTTTAATGCACACTAGTAGTGTGTATTAAACAATATCACCATCTACCATAAAAATTTAGATAAACACTATGAAGCAGCAACATTCGTACTAGCAGTGATATTCTGTATTTACACTAAGGGATAGTAAATATCCTCTAACTATTAACACTACTTTTAGTGTTAAAAAAATTACACTATTTAGAGGGACCTCCATCAACTCGGCGTAGTGTAGTTCTAGTGTCACGTACATCTTAAGTCGCTCCACGAGCGCAGGCGTAATAATTACTCATGGCTGGGACGATGCCCCTGTAATTGGCGAAAGCTGTTGGGGGATGCCAAGGAATGAATAATAATTCGGGATTGCGCGCGAAAAAGGAGTTAAGTCAAAAAGCATACAAATTGAAGAACTGCAGTTGAAAGTGAGCGTTAGGTTTCTTTAATTGTAGAACGTATAGCGAAAGAAATTCTGTCAAAGTAATTACTGAGTAATGAATAGTGTAAAGTAATTAGTACTTTATGCCCAAAGCTGGTGTAAATCATGCTTTAGAACTGATTTTTAATCGACATATGTCTTTATGCACCTTAAATTTGATGGAGTTAAGTCCATTTGGTCTGACGCATATGTACTAGGTATGGTAAATATATATTGTTTATAGTGAGCAATGAAATAGAATACCAAAAAGGATTTAACCCTTTTATTAAAAAAAGTAAGAAACAAACAATTCTGATATTTGTCATCACTTAATCTTCATGACCGATTATTATTTCATCCCCTTCTGAAGAGGAAGCATCAGGATACATGTCAATCTTGTCCTCTTTTGTTTTTAAATTCTTATAAAAATCCCACAGAGATTCTGAAGTATAAGGTAACGTGCCAATTAAGTGTTGTTTATTTTCTACTGTTATGGGATTTAGTCTTAGATACGCTAGTTTTGGTACCAAGAGTTCAGTTTTTAACCTTCCTCGTTTGTCAAATATTACAGCTTCAAAACTTTCATTTGGATCTAACGATGTTTTATAGGAAACACCTCTAATATTTTTTTCATATCAAAGCCATCTCACTTCTCGCCAGTTAAATTTATTTCCTAAAGTGTCAGATTTACGATTTGTTAAGGAACTACTAAACAAACAATTGCAATCAAAAAAATCTGTCCTTTCCATCTCACGTACTTGAAAAGGCTTGTTATTTCCTCTTTGCCTCATAGCTGAGCCCAGTCGAGATGTTTAATTTGAATATTAGGTTTTTCCTTCTTTTTTTTCAATTAGGCTATGGTCGGTGTCACATTCCATGTGCGCCACTAGCGATTGATTCGTAGCAGAGGTATAAGCCTGGGAGTCGCTCACTGTTAGATTATACGTCCATAATTGGCGCTTATAGAATGACTCACCTCTGTGCAAATCTGAAGTTGGTAAGCATTGCTGCAGGTCGAAACATAAGGTCTTTTGTTGCAAATCTGTCTTTGTTAAATGTTTGTCTGCACTTTTGGAAGTATATCCGTCAGCTTGGATATGAAGTGCATCTAATTCTTGACGTAACATAGTTCTCTCATCTTCAGATTTGGCCACTTTAATTTTCATTTCGTATTTGTCGCATGTACCACACGTATCCTTATTAGGCTGTTTTATTTTTATATTCAAAGGATGAAATATTCCTTCAAAAGCTTTGAGATTTATATGGTGATCTGGATATTTTTGTAAGTATGATTGATATACACTAGCTAAGGTGTAGTGGTCCGGTAAATACTTTTTTTAAAGATTTTCTTCTTGTGTGATGGCTTTCATAGGTCGGTATAGACAGAATATGATTTCGTGCAATAGTCTTGTCTTTATCAGATATCTTCTTTGGATTTCTTTGTCCCCCTCGTCCATCTAAACTTATTACACCGGAGATCTCGGGCACTCTCTCTTCTTGCGTATTACAACTTCAATAAATTTGTTGCTAATGACAGAAGTTTTGCAAAAGCAAACTTTACACGTTTAATTTTGTTATCCGTTTACTATGAAATAGTAGTTTGCTGTTTGCGTTCTTAATTTTTGTTTACTAATGTTAATTATACAAATTTGAATACGTTTCTTTTTTTGCAGTTGAATTAAGGTACTAATGTACTGAACTATTATAATTGCCCATCTCCCAAAACTTTTTAAAAATGTTTAAACATATTTCATCCTTAACTTTTTATTTACATATATCACAAATTCTCGTTATTAATAATAATAATAATAATAATAATAATAATAATAATAATAAGTGACTTTATTCATCCCAATAGTCCCAGTATACATCCTTACACGTATATAAAACAACTATTTAAAATTAAAACTACTTTTACAAAGATAAATACAAAAATAAATAAATATGTGGGTAAAATCGGGTAGAATCACTTGGCGAGGCTCAGTCAGAACAATACTTGTTCTTGCCTGCTCATGCCTAACCAAGAAATATCACAAAAGAAATTAACTAGCAAACGAATCTAATTTAGAAAATTAAGATATTTTATGTAAGGATAAGGAAAGTAACGAGAAAAGAGAAAAAAAAAGTAATCTATGCTACTTACTGCCTATACCTACACCTAACTTAACTTAGCATAATACCGATGGCCCGGTCCCATTCCAATTTTCCTTTTCAAAATAATAGTAACGAACATATATGCAAATATATTATAAAAGAAAGAGAAACAGCAATATTAACGTATATAAATATTGAAACACACACACAACCATACAATTATTGCCGGAACAGAAAGCTACGAAGTCTATTTTTAAAATCAGAGGTACTAATATTTTTTAGTTCATTCGGGATAGCATTGCACATTTTATAGATAGAAAAGGTGAAACTTCTCTCGTAACGTGCGGTGCAGTGCAAAGGCGGCGAAATCAGTCCTCGAAACCGAGTGGACAAAGTGTGAACGTCAGTCCGAAATTTAATTTAGTGATGCAAATATGGTGGAGATTTGAAAAGCAGTATTTTATGATAAAGCACAGAGTAAGGAAATCTCTCCTTCGTTCCATCGAGAGCCATCCGGTTTCTTTCAACTTATAAGAAATTCTTTGGAATTTGCGAATGCCATGAATGAATGAAGACAGGCATTCTGAATTTTTTGAATACGGCACGCGGTACTCTGTCAATGGCAGGGTGGTATGCGCGTACGCAATAGTTAAAACTGGGAAAGAACAAATGTCTCACATAAAAGTTTCTTAATATTTTTTGATAATAGCGATCTGTAGGGATAGAGTTTTTTAAATGAAAATAGGCATTTTTATATATTTGGAGATCTGATCACGATAACGGAATGTGTTATCGATTATTACCCGAGGTTTTGTACTTTTTTGACCACTGAAAGTTTTCGATTATCTATATGTACAGATATCTTAGACTCCAAGTCATCACAGACCCCTGGTTTCCAAAGAGTATTACCTGGGATTTTGTCGGATTTAGCATCAGGGAGTGAGCCGCCGAGACATCGCAAAGTATTTGTAAGTCTTTATTAATTTTACGAACAGAATCCTGCCAATCAGATGGTTTGAAAGAGTAATAAATTTGGGTGTCATCCGCATACAAATGCGCCGTACAATGTTTAAGAGCTGACGTAAATTTAGATGTGTATAGTGAAAACATGATAGGACTGATAATAGACCCCTGAGGTAACTCCTTGTGATAGCGATAATGGGAGCGACGTAATATTAGACAGTTTTACACTCTGCGATCTGTTTGATAGAAAAGTTTGAAAGAGACGCAGCTGAGGTCTCGGCAGCCCACACCCTCTAGAATATCCAGCAAAGTAGCGTGGTTAACCGTGTCGAAGGCCATAGTCAAGTAACACCAGAATTGTAATGAGGCCTCGGTCCGAAGCCAGTAAAATATCGTCTGTTACCTTTGCAAGTGCAGTCGTACAACTATGATTTCTTCTAAACCCGGACTGAACCTCGGGTAGTAAGTTAAGTGAATTAACATAACATTTTAGTTGCTGTTCCATTGTCCGCTCTAATACCTTGGACAACACGGGTAGGACGCTTATAGGCCTTAAGTCCCTGAACTCTCTAGGGTCTGCGCTTTTGGGGCACGGTACTACAATAGACATGTTTCCAGCTATTCGGAAAAGTACCAGTTAATAGACACGAATTGATAATATGAGTGATATAGGGAATGACGAGCGGGCAGCAATAACGAATCATTCGAATTGTAATGTTATCGTACCCAGCAGCATTAGTTTTAATTTTAGCAATGATATTTTCAATATCGTGGGTACTTACGATATGGAAGTGAAAGGTATCTGGACTAACCACATCAGAATTTGTAGGCAATGCAACTGCTGACGGCTGTGGTATCGAGGTGAGGAAATAATTATTAATATCATTTGCGTTTGAAAGATGGCCCGGAAGTTCTATTTTCTGCTTAGTTTGATACCCAATACTTGAAAGATGATACCAGATAGAGGCATCACATCGCCCACGCGTTATAAACTCGAAGTATGCTTTTTTTTCCCGCTTAAAAGTCGATGTAGACAGATTGCGTAATGATTTATAATATTCCCAATCGCTACTGGAGCCGGTCCGCCTGAACTTCACTTTCGCTTTATCTCTAAGGTGCATCAAAAATTTTAGGTCATGCAAATGGCCATATGTTAATATAACCCTTTTTACGCAATATCAATAGCTGATTTTTAGGACTTATTCCCAAGTAGTTAATTCAGTATTTGCAAAAGCATTTTATTTTGAATTACCTCTTTTTCTCCGGTGCAAGAATATAACTCACTCATCTGAAATTTGACATAAACCCATTTTTCAAAAAATATGACTTAACTTCTTTTTCGCGCGCAGTCGCGAATTATTATTATTATTAAAAATTATGAATTTCGATCCCGTATTTTTGATTCAGAACTACTGTGCATGGAATCCAATCGCTAGAGCGGCGCTTTTACCATAGAGCCCAATGAAAATCACCAAACGATCAAACTGCCGAATCAATTCGTAACGAAAACAAATTACCGTAATTGGCAATTTAATTTCGAGGGAAATAGCGGTAGGAGAGAATGATTGTTTCGGTAGAGCGCCGTACGTGACTCTGGTGTAGAGCTAATCTATAAATAATGCTTTACTATCAATTTACCGTGTTGTCAAAAGGAGATCCGTGAGCTTTGTGCCGAATAAAACTGGGCTCGGTAGAATAACGCCGCGTCGACTTTCGTGATAACTCGGTTAAATGGAGAAGCGGCAAGTATTTAAGGCGGTCGAACATCAAGTTGCAGTTAATTAGGTATTGGGGCGGGAGTGAATGTTTTGCGGCCGTAATTAGCTAAAGTAAATTGGAATGTATCGCCCGCAGGGTAATTCTTGGGAAAATTATCCCAGCATAGAAAGAGTATTTTAAACGGATGGCTCAGAATTACATCACAGTCATGGTAGTACACTGTAAAAAGTCGAACGAAATTTAAACCTCGTTTTGCGTACAGTTGTTCGCGAAAGTATCCGGCCACCATGTAGTTTATTGAAATGGATAGATTATTTCTGAATTAGAAGGTGAAACTAATGTGGATTTTATTTGTTAACACTGTTTAAGTCTAACAAATAAGTTTTAAATTAAAAATAAAAACTGCAGTAATAAAAAAAATATGATATAGAGTACGCATTATAGCAAGCAGACAAAGGTATTCGGCCAGCTAAATATAACGTGTGTATAAGTTGTTGCAAAAGCTATACGCAGCGACATTCTTCCTTCGTTTCTGAATCTAAAATCTAAATGGTAAAATATGGTACTATGCTTCATGCGTCTTCAGGAGCCACTTGAAAGTAATATACATTTGGCAACACTGTAGTCGCATACTACCGTAATGGTAGTTACAATACTTGTCAAAATTGACAGACCAGAATTACAAATGACAAATTGGATAACACAAATGATACATAGGGAAAAGCAATAAGAAAGCTTTATTAAAACAGAATTAGTAGTTTTGATTTTTCGAACGCATCTCTTGTAATAAATTAGCGACACTATTACCTACGCATATGTTCAAATTGATATCCGTCTGTTTGTAAACACATTTGCAATCTACGAGGTATTGTCTGTATTACTTGTTCAAGCCTTTCCGGTGTAATTTCCAATACTGCCGCGTTAATTCGTCCTATAACTTCGTCAGCGTCTTGTAGAGGTGTTGAGTAAACTTTCACCTTTATGAAACTCCAACCAAAAAAGTCTAAAGGATTTAGGTCGGGAGACCTGGCAGGCCATAAGATAGAACCACCGCGACCAATCCACCTGTTAGGGAAGTGTTCATCCAACCACTCTCTCACATTACGAGAAAAATGTGCCGGAGCTCCATCATGCATGTAATCATGTTACGGCGTATATTCAATGGCATCTCGTCAATAACTTGTTCTAATACATTTAAATACCCGTTGGCATCAAGTCGATTTGGCAGATAGATTGGCCCAACGACACGGTGATTTATTATACCCAGCCAAACATTAACTGAAAACTTTCTTTGGTGACCGTATTCCCGAAACGCATGAGGATTTTCATCTGCCCAATGGTGAAAATTATGGGTATTGAGTACACCATCTCTGGTAAACATAGACTCGTCTGTCCAAAGAACACCTCTCAAAAAGTCGCCATCTTTTTGAATCCTATTTAAGATACTATGACAAAAGTTTAAACGGTGTATGTTATCGTTTTCATAGAGCGGCTGCACCTTAGTTATATGGTATGGATAAAGAAGGTTTTCACGTAGAACCAAATGAACGGTCTTATTACTGCGGATATTGAATGTGGACGCCAACTGTCGAGTACTGACGGAGGGATCTTCATGTACTGAGTCTAGAATTTCCTCTTCCAGTTGTAATGTACGCCGTTGTCTAGGTCGACCAGCGTTGGCATTTCTTTTCTTAAACGAACCAGTTTCACGTAGACGCTGGTCCAGCCGTCGAAATACGTTTCCAGTAGGATGTCTCCGGTTTGGAAAACGTACGCGATATTCCTGTTCTGCCATGTTAGCATTTCCATTATAAAAACCGTATACCATATACATATCGGCAAATTCATTAAATGTAAAAGCCATTGTAAATAAACAAAACAATAATACGAGAACGATAAAAACACTTAAACAGAAAAACTAATCAAGAGAATACGAGTAATCACGAAAAAGAGCACAGCTTTCATAAAATTGACACTTCAGATTAATGTCAAAATTTGACAGTAATGGTTTTGATTGAAATCAAATTAGAATACAAAGTCATTGTCCTACAATGTTGCCAAATGTGTTTTTCATGAGAGGATGCTTATGAAGAAATGCCAGGCTCTAATATCAAAAAGAAACTGTTCACGAAAAAACAGGAATAAGAAATCGTCTAAATTCAAAATTGCAGCTATCTATACCGACAAATAACGAACACAAACGCTTATTAAGGAACTAAAAAAACCGAACTTCAAGAACCTCGTGAAGATTTATGAAGCATAGTACAATATTTTACCGTTTAGATTTTCGATTCAGAAACGAATGAAGTATGTCGCTACGTGTAGCTTTTGCGACAATTTATACACACGTTGTATAAACATTAAAATATGTAGTAACAGAAAATTTTCAGATATTACTATATTTACTGGGATAATCATCGAACTTTATAATGGCTCTCGGCCTAATTGGTATTGATCTGACTAATTTAGTTATTACCCTAGGACTTATCACTTCCCATTCGTCCAGTGGGTGTTGTTTTAACGTTTCCTTATTAGAAATCTGTTTTTTGCTAAGACTAGCTTTTAATATTAGCCACAAATATTCTATTGGGTTACGTCAAGCGGCTCAGGAGTGGCTTTTAATTGATTTCTGGCATTTATGTAGGAACCATTTCTACTACTACTTTCTGCACTGACTTTTAAAATTCTTTTCAATATCTTAAAGTAATGAATACGATTCATTTTGCGAACTCTAATTTTCCAACACCAGCTGCCGTCATGGAACCCTACACCACAATTAAACCACCACCGTATTTTACAGTTGGTTGTAGATTTTCGTAATTAAACGCTGTAGGTACCTTGTGCTTGCCACATACATTTTGACCTGGAGGTGTCAGACAATTCAAATTTTGCCTCATCGCATCGGCCCAAATGACCTTATTCCATTTTTTTTAGACTTATTCACGTAAGTGTTAACAAATTCCAACCATTTCTTTTTATTAATTTTATTAATCTAGGGCTTTTTCCTAGCTACAAATCAGTGCACAATAACCAGTGCTTCGAATCACTTGACAAATAGTTCCCAGAGTGAGTCAGTTTATCGTTCGTAGTTATATCAGAATTTCTTTGAATATGCTCAAAAATGCTTAGAAGCACGGAAACCTAATGTATGGAAGGACACTAGATGTTGAAAAATGTATTGCTGTCCAAAAGACAATGTCTATCTTTCTCTGTGCTTCTTTTGATTTACTGGTAGAATCGGCGTATATCAGTTTTCCAGAACCCTACTCAACTTAATTTTTTCAAATAAAACCATACTTATTTTTTTAAACATTTTTTTTATTTGTTGTAATGAATGTTACAAATACATATCTTCGTTTCAATTTTCGAATGCAAGATTTCCAAGTTATTTGATTTTTTACATAAAATTTCCGGAAATGAGTTCATTAACATTATTTTCCATTATCATTAACAATTACATGCTGGTGCTTAGGAAAGCTGACAGGGTGGTCTCCAGAAGCAATCATTTTCTGCAATATTTAAACGGCTTTTACTTTGTTATTTTAAATTGAACACCCTATATTTCTTTATTTCATCATATGCACTTTTTTATGATCTTTCATTTTTGTTAGGAGTAGGGTATATCTAAAACTTACACTTTCTGAGATAATTCAATATTTTTAGAAATTATCACACCTAAATGAAACAAATTGATTACTTCTGGAGACCACCAAATAACATTCAATTCATAAGAAAGATTTTCTAAGCTACTCAGGAAATTTTAGAGTGTAATTGTCAATGATAATGCCGAAAAAATGTTAAATGAACACGTGCATTTTGAAAATTTTATGTAAAAAGTTAAATAAATATGCAACCTTGCATTCAAAATTTGAAACGAACATATGTATTTGTAGGATTCATTACAACAAATAAACATGTCTAAAAAAATAAGTATGGTTTCATTTGAAAAAATTAAGTTGAGTACGGTCCTGGAAAACTGATACACACCGTGAACGTGAAGATATTTTTAGAACGTGCACTTCTTTCCGTCAGGTATAGAGCCACACAGCCATGAAAGATATGTACACCTGGTGCTCTGCCAACAAGCTGCTTATTAATGATAGCAAAACTAATTTCATGGTATTTCATACGAGACAAAGGCATGATACTACATCTACAATAGAAATTAATGGTTGGTTGCTTCAGGGTATTTCATCGATGAAGTTCCTGGAGTACATCTACAAGAAAATTTGATCTGGGAAAAGCACTGCAAAGATCTTGCAAAAACTATTAACAGCAAAGCATTTTTATTTAGATCCCTTAGAAACAGTGTGTCCACTAGTGTTCTGCTTGCTGTCTACTTTGCCGAAATTCAATCTAGACTGATGTATGTTATTCTTTTATGGGGTAATTCACCGTGGTGTCAGCGGGTTTTCTTGGCTCAAAAGCGTTTAATTAGAGTCATTTATTGTATTTCACCTACCACTTCCTGTAAGCCATATTTTCAAGTATCCAACATATTGCCGGTGTCCAGCATTTATATTTTAGAAGCGTTGTGGTATGTTCACAAGAATAAAAATCAATATCCAACTAATGATACTTACCATTCATACAATACCCGACAAAAGCATTATTTTCATAATTCTAAATTTAACTTGAGCATTGTGGGAAAGGGTTCTAGAGCATGTGGGCCATAGATTATATAATATGTTGCCTGATAATCTAAAGACTAATGAAAATCTTAATATTTTTAGAGCAAATGTCCAAAAACATCTTTTAAATAAATGTTGCTATTAAATAGATGAATTTTAGTTTAATTATTTATGATTTTAAGAATTAGTTATATATTTTTTTCTTTTGTTTAGGATGAACCTTCAAAATTTATTATTACTTTGTAGAACAAAAGTGCTTAATTTTTTTTTTTTGTTATTAATTAGGATCTTGTTTTGTTTTTTGTTATTACCAAATTAAGAATTACTTTTTGTTAATGGTCTTAGAATAATTTGATTTTGATTTATTTTTTTACGTATACTTTTATTTTCTCAATTCTTCGTAAATTAGTTTTTCTTTTCTTCTTTGACTTATCTGATTATTATTATAGATTAATAAACATTACTTACTTACTTACTTACTTTCACATGAAAAACCTTTTATGAGACATGTTAAAGTCAGTATCTACCAATATCAGACTAGTAGCTCACCCGGTATATAGAAAAGAACAAATTAACCAAGATTACAAATCTATTGATTTAGAGGGTTTGTCGCAAACTTCCAAGGAATCAGGTTACCGATAAAGGTGCTACAGGTAGGTACCATTAGGAACAAAATTAATCAATACTAAAGTTTTCCTTTGAAGATAATTACAGAAATCCGTTTTCTAGCACATTTAAATTGGATATAACACTGAAGTGCTTTCTGAGCAATAGTTTTTTTTTATAATTCTGAAGACCGACTGAATATTTAATAATTATAACAACTAGTTTCCAGGCAGCGGTTCACAATATAAAAATGTCATGTTCATACATAACAGAAATAATACGTGCACACTCGTGTTCACACGATAAACTCACACATTCTCCACATGGAAAAACATGTGCTTTGTCCTTTGATAAGTGACGCAACGTGCGGTTACCCATATTCGTACATTATATAATTTTCAATAACCGCGTAACAAATAAACAACGGACCATTATGAATATATAAATTATCGGTATCGTTGTAATGCATCAATATTAATTGAGTTGGACGGACTTTATTTTTCTACAAAATACATAAACGTCCCGTTATAAATCTTTCATACGCCCCCAGGGACCCTATAAATAACGGAGTACCCACAGAATATTTTGCGTGTGTGTTTGTGCCCGCCGTAGTGTAAAACCTGGACCTGTTGCTAAAAATAATAAAATTGAACGCCACATTACGTTACCCGAATACGTTATTTATCCTCTTATTTTATTTGTTCGGCCAGGCGAATGACAATGTGTACATATTTTTTATTATTACGTGTTTTACATGAATATTAAATGATTAGGTTTTTGGCTGGGCACGTTCATACATTCAGGCATCGCATGTAGAGGGATAATTTATGCAGTAGCTGGACGTAAAGTAAAATGTAAACGAAATTATGAAATTTCAATGAAAGAATCCTTCAGTTAACAGTCACATATAAGATATAGTGGAGATGGTTTCACTGTGAATAAGGAACTAAAGGAAATGATTGTAAATTTTGAGGTTACGTCAGACAAGACTTATAAATTGAAGTTTGGACACGGAAGATACCCGGCTCATTTGCATAAAATTAAGATTTTCGAGTCACCATCATGTGTATGTGGTTTAGAGTATGCGAGTTTAAATCACATTTTTCTAGCATGCAGCTCACACAGGGATAGTATTAACGATTTATATAGTTTTCTCATTTCAGAATTTATTCCCCTTCCGACTAGTATTGTTTTGCTTACTGGGATTCAATAGGAAGTATATATGTGATAGATTAATGAGCTCCACAAAGAAAGAAAATATTTCTATATAGCTAACATATCTGTATGGAACCTTTCCTTACAATTCCTTTGTGAGATATGATACCCGTTTACGGTTGGCCGTTTTCTTGTTTGTTTTAAAGTTAGTCAGTTGGATAGGCCCCGAACTGTGAAATGAGGTCCCTGTAACTTCCTTTTTTTTATACAGAATAATTTCTTGGTGGCAAATGGGCTATGATGCCGCAGGCCATGCACATATAAAAAAAAGACTTTAAATTAGATTACAAGAAAAATATAGGAAGATAACCACAGTTTTACATTGATCCACTCACAGGAGAAAAGCACTGAAGAGAGAAGAAAGCATTTTATGAAGAGATGCGAGATATATGGAAAAGAATAACGAATTAATATGCAGAAATGTTAATACACGATAAGAATGCAAAAAATCCAAGAAATATGAATATAAAGATGAAGCACAGCAGAAGAAAGTAAGTGTACTAGTATTTTCTTCCTTCTCTTGGTGGAATCTGCAAGTAGCGTCATCCAGATATATGTTATACATATTCCTATTTAGTCTACAGTGATCGGCCAGTACATCTACTATAGACTTGATAGTCTTCCTATCTTTACTCAGTAGGTCTTTAATAAATTCAGGCCTTTGCTTCTTCAGAAACTCTTTTGCATGCCTCTGCCCTTGCGACTTTTGCCACTACTCTTTGGGCTCATTATGTATCCAGTCATCATGGGACTTCTTAATTTGCGATTTGGTAACACCAAAAGAAGGATCGGCTTCAACGAATGACCCTTACGAGCCTTGCTTGGCCAGATCGTCCGTCATCTCGTTTCCTTTTAGGCCTAAGTGGCTGGAAATCCTGGATGAAGTCTTTTAGACGCCCACCTCATTCAAGTGTCGACTGGCTATCAGAGAAAATAGCGACACGGTTCATCTTTTTATCTCTCCGATACAATGAAGAATTGCAGCCAGTTCAGCCTGAAGCACCGTTGTCTCCCTGCTGAAGCTTACGGAAAGAGGCTTTTGAGGCTTCTTTACCTATATACCAGCTCCTACACCATAATCTGTTCTAGAACCGTGTGTGTAGCAGCTCTAGCCCGCTCTTAATGGAGTGCCTTTCTCCCAGTCCTTGGTCCTTGGTATTATAACCGGATATTTTCTAAATTAAATTAAATTTCTAAATTATGGCATCACATGGCATCTCAATAAGGGGTGCTTGCTTAAGTTTCTTGTATGTAAACATGTATCGATGGCAGGTTTACAATTAATTGCATACCAAACCATACCCCAAGGCACTTCGCCTATTTGACATACAGAATCTTCTCAGCCCGTGTTTTGTTTTCAGCCTTAACTGATATTCGTTCTTGTTTACACAATTTGTTAACCGTATTCAGAACGCTTTGTATGCATTCCACAAAGATCGTTGCAAACCGTACACTAACTAGGCAGTGAAAGCCCTTACCGGTCAGTTTCCGGATTAGGTCGTCCACGAGGATAGCCCCATTCTTGTAAGAATATTAAACAAAAATTGTAGCATTGGTTACTGTTTTGTTGTGATAGTTAGGAAGATATTTGGCATAATTGGGAGAATATAGACTGAAAAATAAAAATTTAAAATATTTGGTAGCCAAGAAAAGGAACATTGAGAAACCATATGTTGTCGTACTTTCAAATTTACATAGAACACAAATATGCAATAATTTAATTAATAAATATTTATAAATATTAGTGATTTAGTCTAACTTTAATATATCTATTTTTGTTATAATTTATTTGGTTTTTTATTCTTATTGTTTTCTTGGCCAGAAGGTTTATAGCTTTCTCGACTTTGTTTGTACAATTAAAACTTTTAATTGATGTCAAAGATACTATAAGCAAAATAAAGACGAACTACGATATTTTAAAACCGACGTTAAACACTTAATAAAAATCGTTTGATCGAACTGCTAGAGCTAGCATTCGATTTTCCAAACAAAATATCAATTAAGGACAAAATGAATATAATAATTACGCTCACAGCAAAAACGAAATTCTGTCAAATTCTATTAGCACACGACATTAGGAAGCTGATAGTTGCTGTGTCGCGTTCTGGGCAAAACAAAGGACTATATTATTGTAATTATACAGGGTGTATCAGATATAGAGGTAAATATAATAATATGCAGCAGCTATAATCATATACAATCAAAAAGTCTTAATGCACAGGGGGTCTATCTGTAAGCATTAACGAGAAAAAAAATATTTTGTAAATGCCGTGGGCTAGAGCCGCACCTGTGCCCAACCTAAATGCTGTCCCGAATATACCCCCACATACCACTATCATTCAGCCATTACCGTTAGTTTTGTGTGGATCGCCGCTTGGAGTGCAAGCTACTTCGAATTTTAAATTCTTCCCGTCTCGAAAAAACGATCCTTTCAGGACCATTATGATTTCATATAAAGAAAATCGAAGCATGCATCGGCAAAAGCGCGGGAATGTATAGATTCATTTTCGCGCGACATCATAGTAAAAAGGCGTGCTTGCAAATTTTCTGTATCTACATTTATTTCTGTGTAATTCGATTCAATTCATTTTGCGTTATTTGATTAAATAAATCCAAAAGAAATAACTCAGATTCATGTGGTGTCGTTTATTAACAACTAACTCTCGATTCGACAAAGCAAAAGAAAAATATTTACGTTTTTTTTTAACTACTGAAGTCGCATATCCGGTGAAACTCGAACGTCTTATCAGGATCTTAAAAATAATACTTTGTAGACTTACGTAGAATGCTCTTAACAAATAAGGAATGTTTATTTTATAAAAAAACGAAATTTAAAATGCCTAAGTTTTGCTATTTTTACAAGGGCACACTGGCCGATTGGACTTTTTTTATTCAGAATGACGTTAAACGAACTTATGGCATACCATTAAGAATAATACTGAATGAGTGCAATATATTTATACATAATACCACGTTTAGCGGGTGCTTAACATGACGTTTCCTTGCATCAGGCCCGGACTAAGGAATTTTTGGCTCTAAATTTTACTTTTTTTTATCTTTTATGATGAAATCTGGTTTCGGCGGGTTTGTACTTTATATGCCGTGTAGTTAACACCCAAGCAAAATTCACTTTTTTATTTGATACACCCTGTATATGTGGTTCAGTCTGATATTAGAAGGAATGGGTGCAGTACCAATCAACAAATGTCACTACTTGTGCAATTTGACAGAAACGATTAAAAGTAACAAAGAACCCAGAAACCTGGAATCGTTTTTGTTCATATATTATTTTATACTTTATATTACCACAATTATTATTGTTTATTGTGTTATCTACCAAAATCATTCATCCATTACTTATTTTGTTACAATGTTGTCCAAGTTCCATTGGGTTTTACTGTAGCCTTTTTACGTCCATTAGTTTCAGGGAAAATGCGTGGAAAATGAATGTGACATACCTTGTATATTTAGTAGATAAATGATTCGAAACAACTTGTATAAGAATTTTTGATTTAATTTCCTAGATGAGTAGTACGTTATAGAACAGTTTTATTACATAACAATTTAATTTTCAACTAGTAAAATTTAATACACTACTAGCGTTCCATTTTTTGACAACTTTTTTTTTAATATATTCAGAAGCAACTTTGTTTAGACTGCCTGTATTTTTCTTAAATATTATTCATTTTTCCTTATAAATGTTTCGGTGTTGGCTTCAAAAATAACATCCAACGTCTACTACAAATGTGACCCAATATTTGCCCGAAACGTTTAACCGCAATTTTCAGCAATAAACGTCAGAATCCCGCATTTTTTTTGTTGTACATTCACCGAGAAGGGGGAGAACAGGACGAGCGAGCACGCTGACATTGACATATTAGCCGTTATGAGGGGTGTCGCGCGTGTGATGAAAAATATCGCCAAATCTTACGCGAGCTTACCGGGCGTTAAAAACGCGTGTTCAGATCTTGTAAATTTGAATGTATGGTGCGAGGCTGCGGAACAACCGGGCATTGAAACAAGTTTCCCACGAGCGCCATCCATCAATTAGGAGTAAATGGGGGGGACCGTCGTCCATTTCCTACCGATCTGTCACCTGCACGGCTACGCCGACCGCACTCAGACAGTCCGACCCGTCACACTAATTATCCTTGCAGGATACGGAATGAAAAATCGCCAGTGCAGCGCCAAAACGGGCAACCGGCTCTTCCACCAGGAATCGTGAGCGCGACCGCACTAGATTGATTGAAAATAGTTTGTCACGGGTGGAATTGAATTTGCTCCCGCGAATGTTTTATTATACAATTAGATGGTACACGACTTTTTTCCTCTTGCCACGTGTACGAGCGGTTGAACGATCCCTGAATACATAAAAATTGAGTTGACGACAAAGATTTTGTTTATTTTTTTTTTACACAAAGGGTACAATCTACAGATTATTAATCCCTTGTCAATAAAGATAAAGTCGAATAATGTAGTAAAATCGGTTCTTACGTAGACTTGACTATTTTCTTAAAGCAAAATGAATAGAATTGGTACCGGTAGTGGGACTTCATGTGCAATAGCCCCGATGCTATCTTTATAAAAATGAAGAATAAACTAAGCTATATGGGTAAATACGGTCTTTAAAATAAAGAACTGTAAATAACTAATATTTGTCATATATTATGATTCATTCAGGAGGACATTACAATATTAATAAGAATAATGAATCAATAGTAAATGAATATTTAAAATAATACTTACAAAGTTTCACAATATAATAATCAAATTATATGTATTTTAATTAGAATTTTATTAAAGTCAAAAACATTTTGTAAACAAGGTAATGTTACTATGTATTTTTAAAATGTTGCAATAATATTATAAGTTTGGATTTGTGTCTGTTTTGACATTAATTGAATTTTGATTACTGTTTAAGTATGAAAAAAAAATAATAAATGTTTAAAATATTCACAATTCAGAATTTTTTTTCTGCATTGAACATTGTCTCAGTAAAAAAAGTAATTAAGTTTCAATGTTTATCACTCTGCCTCTTTCATTTTGCGACTAGAAATGATTGAAGTTCCACTAACAATAAGTTCCTTGGTCCTATTGTTTTTTTTAAAATGGTGTTTATTTAGTTTTTTAACTAGGAAAAGATAAGCGATTTTGTGACACTGCTTTCATCAAAACAAGCTTAACAAAGTGGCTCGAGTGTACACTGTAAAAAAATACAGTAATTTTCCATGGTAAATCAGGAATATTACACCTGTAAACAACGTGAATTCTACAAACAATAAATCATGTAAATGTGTTTTAATGTTTTTCTCAGGATATAACAATGGAAAAAGAAGTTTCGTAAAATTTATAGCTTTTCATGTAAGTTTAAGATGTATCAAAATTCAAAAGGAAAATACAGGAAAAAACATGTACAATTTTGTGTTTACTATCAAAATTTACTTAAAAGTGTAAAATTGACATTTTTTTGGGTATTTAGGTGCACTTTAAAAGAATTTTACTAGTAACTAATAATTTTACGTATAAAATATGAGAATCTTTTATATTATTTGTTTTTACTTGAATTTTGGGTAAACTATAGATACCATGGAAATACGACAATTCATACGCGCATGTGATTGTTTATTGGTTATTATTTTGCGCGTAGGTAATTCTATTCGTTTGTCGAATTTATTATTGGCTCAATGATATCACCTGGTAATGTAATAGTGATGCGTCACAAAACAATCGTAGGTTTCGCGTAAGCGTGTTCATTCTTGATTCCTGGTTGAGCATTCAGTGTGACTTATAGGTGCTATAAAGATTAGGTAAGTTAGTTTTTATAAATACGCATTTACAGATATTTGTATATGTAGTTATCAATTGTTCTTAAATTTAACATATACTTGACGGACTACCAACTTATATCAGATAGGTGCAAGCGTAACCGTAACGTGTTTCAGAAGTAGGTATACATATATTCGCAATATAATACAAAATTAGATTCTACAAGAAAGTAGGATATCGGAATTATGATGTAGTATGTAGTATCTATTGCAACTTCATATTTAGAAGTTAATATTTGTCACAGATGAAATTACGTACATATAAATTGTAGGGTAAACGATTAATATTTGTGTCCATTTAGGATAAATTCCAGAATGAATCTTACCAGTTTTAGTATTTTTTTTTTTGAAATTTGATGCAGAAGCCCGATTTTGAGTTTTTTTTAGACATAACCATTTTAAAATAAAGAAGTTTAGGAGGTTATATCAACCTGTAATCGCATTGTCAACTTGAATCTGAACGATGCATAGATCATAATTCTTAGTATCTATTGTAAATGACTATTTAGTCATATATATGTTATTTTTTTTTTATTTTAACTATATGTATTGTATATAAAATTTATTAATTTTTTTCTTTTCTCGGTTTTTAGTCTTCAGAAAACATGGAAATGTTCAACGACGTTTCGATTTTATTGCAAAAGCTTTTTCAACTAAAAATATATAAAAAATATAAACCATAAAGTGGTAATGAAAATTATGAATAAATTTATTGTGTAATAAATGACAAAATCATAATTGTTTTGTTTACTTTACTTTAATTTTCAATATATCGTTTTGTTTTATTTAAAGATTGTGTTTCAATGTAATATGTTTTGATTATTATTGTTAAAATGTAATTTATTGAATTTTGTAATTAATAGACTTCTAAAAAATATTGCTGTATTTAGTTATAAAATTAAGTTATATATAGTTTTGTGAAGTATTGTATGTCAATTTTATGATCAACTGCGTTTTTTTTTTATGATTTTGAATCATTTCAAGTATATTACGTGTTTTTATATTTTGTTCCTTATTTAAAATTGTTATGTCGTTAAAATCAAATATATGATTTTAATTTATTTCATGTTTTTTAAGGTTGTAAGATTTTTGTTATATTTATATTCTTTTATTCTATTTTCTAAATATTTATGGTTTTCAGTTTGACAAATTACACATACAAACACACGTTTTTAGAATATCTAAATTTTATGTATGAAGAAGATTTTACAACTAAAAACTCAAACATGAAGAGAAATAAAAGAAATACAATCCAATAACTCAAAATACTGAAAGTATACAAAACAATAATTGGGTAACCAATATTTTAAATACAATAGTACCTAATAATGTTATCAATGCATTATCATTAGGAACAAATTTTGCTTTAGATTATAAACAAATGAAATTCCTACTAATAATATAATAGTTACACAGATATAGCTTTGAACCTTTCAAAAGACAATTGCAAATGTTTTTTTTTCTCCTTTGAAATTGTTTAATGAAAAAATCATTGCGTTAAGTTTATACATTTGTATCTTCTGAGTGTTTAGTTTAATAAATAAAGAACCTCTTCACGCATTTTTAGTTTTATTCATATTATTGAGCGTTTTGCATATTGTGCAAAATGCTTTAACTTAGATTTATTTTAAAGTAAGCTGTGATTTCCATGTTACCATGTATTGGATCGTTGGCTAGTTTAATAGAATTTAATTTAAGGTATAGTACGCTGCAAAAATAATAGGCTATAATATTAAATTACACCTGTAAAATAAATTACATGTAAATTCTTTTACATGTGTATTTAATATTACAGCCTTGGCAGTAATATTAAATTATATCTGAAAACAATTTACGTACAATGTATATTTATACATGCGATATTCCATTTTTAGTATTTTTACTTACTTTCTTTTAAAAATACATCTGAAAATTACTCCAGTGTTCGGGAAATATACAGTTCATATAAATATTACATTACAAATTTTCAGTACAATCTTTAAAACAATACATCAGCATGTTGAATTTACTAGATGGTAGAAAATTTTACCTTATGAAGCAAATTTACCTGTAAAATTGTAGGCAACTTGTTACCAACGATTTACATGTATTTACTAAATTTTTACAGTGTATGTGGTTAAATATAAAAAACTCTCTGTACTTTGGCCCTCCATCATAGCAGAGATACAAAATCATAATAATGAGTTTAATTAATAATGAGTTTATCCAATACTTTTACATAGTAACATTTATGAACAGTAAATTAACAATTGCATAAGTACCTTATTTGGAACCTTAGTATTTGGTTCAGAATAGCGACTCTCCGAATATAACAAACGTACTGTAACCACTTCTAGAAAGTAGAACTTTTATGATTAATACATATTTATCTTCAACAATTAATAATTTTTCCAAATGTTACACGGTTGAAATTGAATGTAAAAAATGAAACTGAATGCAGGCAGGGAAAGATAGAAGTTGAGAAGAAATGCATAAGCAATATTCTTTGCATATTGCTTGACCAAAGCTGCTGTTTTTTGATGACGTTCGTCCTCTTCTGCATGTAATGCTTTCGAACTATACTTTCAATTTTTTTTTACGGCAATTCTCATACGCATAAATTTATGTTTTATGTAACAATATATAAAAATCAAATGACGTGCAACACTTGTTGGTTTTTTTTTTCATTTTTCTTTAACGCTTAGAGACAAACAAATTGTTTATGTTTAACACTGGAATTAAAATTATTTCGAGAATTTATTAACAATACCGCAGCCTTTTCCAATAATTTTACTAACAAGGGGGTCTACTATCTTCTAATGCGTACAAAAGTAAAACAGATAAATTAAAAGACACAAACCTTAATTTTTATATATAGGGAATGAATATTTTCACTTTAAATTATTATGAAACAAATTATAACAACATTATTAAAAATTACTGATTTTGATCGTAATAGTTTTTAATTTATACTAGCAATAAAAGTCGAATCGCATCGACAGCGTTAGATAGTATATTTTGTTTATGAAATTCTGGTTGAAAATAAGAACTTTTAAGTAAACCGGTAAATCTTTACCGAATTTCTTTTTAGAATTTTAGAAACGAATGGGAATTTGCTTTTCACGCTGGTAGGGATGTTATATTTACTAACATAACATGGATATAACCAAAATCTATATCCATTCAATGCAAATAATATACAGCCCTGGAATAGAAATTTTTACAGTGCGGAGCAAAACCTATCCATTTCTTCAAGCATGGCTTCCACCTACCCATACCGCTGCAAACGAGCGATAGTAGAGCGTATCAGGTGGAAATTAAGGACAACTACAGCGAGGGTCACAGAGCCGATGCGAGGCTTGCATCGAAAGGACGGGTGGAGCATCGTGATTACGATTCGACAACTGTGTACGCTTAATACAAGGAGTTAGGCATTGTAAAAATTTCTATTCCAGGGCTGTACATGCGATGCCACACCATTTCCAATATACAAGGTATTCTTTTTTATTAAAAAAAAATACAGGATATTATCAGCTTTCTTTTTTATATAAGTTGAATAACTTGTCGTATTTAACACCAAATTCATTAAATCAACCAAAATCAATCAAATATTCAAATGTTATTTGAACATTTTAAGATTGAAGATCAAATACTTCAATCTTAAAATGTTTATTATTTCACTCTTAACTGGAAATTTTCGGTTATGGTATAGAAAAAATACGTTTTCCACAAAACATGTTTATTGTTTTTTTTTAATATATTTAATATTTTTTTATATATCCTACGGTAATAAAATAACATGCCAGTTATGTATGTTACACGAAGCAAAATACATTATAAAGCAGTATAGTATAATAAATAAATAGTTAATATAGCAATAACAACTCTAAAGAAAGGAGGTATGAATTTAATACGCATTGGATACCTATACAAGTAAGCGGCTCTACAAGCGATTGGCGATAACGTGTATTAAATTAATCTCGGATAGTGGGCTAAACATCAAAATGCCCTCTTTAACATCCTGCTACAGATATTTAAAGAATCCTAGTACCTATCGTCAAGTGTGTAAGAGTTGCAGCCTTTATTTCATTTAGGTGTCAAATTAAAAACTTTACTAACCAAAGTGTATCATGCAAGAACGTAATATTTACAAAAAAAAAAGTCATAAGTTTAACCGCGTTTAGGGCTTGTTATTTTAGGGGCGAAAATATTTAGATTTTCAATATTGGTCGAAACAACAATGTATAAGCCCCTCCCTGAAGGAAACAGTTTTGATATCTGCTCCGTAGGGCATGACATTATAAAAGAGACCGGGTGTACATGGTGCATATTTAACGATGCTCAAATCAATGGTTAATTTTCAATTTAATTGCAGCTAATTTAGGATAGACAACCTTCCAAACAGTCACAAAGTGTATAGGTAATATCAGTTATTAAACTGATCGACCCGTTTATATCTACATACAGTTAGAAGCTAAAAGGTAGCTTAATAGAATAAATTAACCGACTAAATTGGATTATTAATTAAAACTTACGCACACGGGTCAATGGATCGCACGTCAGAGGACGATATTCATCTTGGTGCGAAGGGCCCGCGAGGGTCCCCAACGACCTGGTCGGGCTTAATTATCTATATTGGATTTTTTTTGAGCCGCGAGTTCTTCTCGCTTCGTAAAATCGAAGGTTCGATGATATTAAACTTTTTACTTCGTTCATTTTAAAATTGCGTTTAGCGAAACTTTTTCTCCCGGCCTTCGAACTTCCGACTTCTTCCTTGCCTCCGATCCGCTATGCAGTACAAACAAATAAATCGAATATGGAAAAGACGAAATAAATATTTTCCGCTTCCTTTAATAATAATTTTGAAATTAATTCCGAGTTGGCCAAGCGGCAGTTTCTGTTTAGTGAGTATTGATTCTGATTTTTTTTTATTTAAATGAAAGAAATATAAACGTGATAGGTCTGTGTGGCGCAAAAAAATAGCTTTGGAATCATACGTAGAACAATTGAATAGCGTTATTTAACTGGGAATCAACCATCGATGCATCAATTGAGAGTTAGTTTTCTGTGAAATAACACAATTTAATTTGCTCTGGTTATGCAGCAGTGTGTTTAAGAGATAAAATGTAATGCTACAAGGTAGCACACAGCCCCGACAAAAAATTTTTTTTTCCAAATATAATGCTTCAATTAAAGTAGTAAAACCCAATTTTTAAACATCCTACTGTCATCTAATTTATTATATTTTAATCGTAAGTCTGCCAAACGGCATGCGGGGTGCGAATTCTAACTACAATAGTCTAAAGGCCGCTCCGACATTAAAAAATTACAAATGCCCCTCTTTTATTCTTGAGTATCGCCCCGAACGCTATGGTAGACTGTTGTTCAACTGTCCTCTACTCCGATATTTATATTTACAGTGCTTAGTTTAACTGAAATAGCGTGTATGAGACTCTGGTACATAAATTATGATCGATTTTGTGCGATAAATAAAACATTTAAGTGCAAACAAATGTGGTTTTATTTAATAAATGGTTCTAATGAAATAGCAGTACAAAACAACGCAGATAAGAAAGTAAATATCTCAGGTAAGCCAAATGAGTTCGCTTATTAAAAAACAATTACGTTTTTAGTTAGTAATTCCAAGTTTTGCAATATAAATTCAACATAGAAAATAAATATATTTAGTTTTAAATTTTAAAATTCCCGCGTTTTCGAGACATTTATCCAGTGCAACTTCTAAGCTTAAATGAGGGTAAATCAGTATGTGCAACATTGGATGGTAAAAAATGCTGGGCATTCGATTTGTGCCGTAAATGCATAGTAAAATTAGATAAATTGAAAGTTACATTTTGTTAATCATCAAGTATGTTTTCGATACGATTGTAATAGGAATTAACTATGAACATATTTTTGTAAATTGGTTTCGTTGGTAAGTTAATATATTTCTAAATCTAGGGAAAATCGTTCTACGTTACATGAAGTAATTAGTGCGAAATGGAAGTATCGAATACATAATATATTTTAAATATGAACTTTCATTTTGGGTAGTAAACGTATTATTGGAAATTTATTTTAATAGCACATAATCTGTTTTTTTTTTGTTGTAAAACCGCATTAATTTTGTTCCGTATCTTTTCGCCAATTGATCCCTCTATACTTTATAAATTACTAAGTGTTGAAGGGATTCAGTTAATTTTAAACTTGACCGTTTTTGTTACGCTTGAGAAATATTAATTAATAAATTCTAATTGCCCGACTAAATCTTCTTTTACAATTAATGCTTGGACTGCCGTAACACTGGAAGCAGCTGGTTTTAACTTTAATACAAAAGGTTTTAAAATACGAAAGTATTGGGCATAAAAAATGTGGCATCTAACTATGTACCCCATCGTGTTAATACAGCTTCTGGCGGCAAAGGTATATTCTGGCACATTTATTTTATATAACTTTATCCTAGTTGGTGCTTTCAATAAAATCTTTTTAAATGAGCTAATTAATGAATTAACAACAGGAAATTCTTCACGAATAAGTTCAGCAATGCGATGTATTCCATGCATAACGTAACATGTTTGGAAAACGTTTTTTGGGCTCGTTACCTGTTTTTAACATTATGCTTACAGAATCTGAGAGAAAGAATACAACTTTTAAGCAATCGTCACCAGCTACATTTTGTACGCTGTTAATGATGTTAATGTCGGTAATATCGTTTGCAGTGACACGCAATCTGATTCTTGTAGCTACTAAAAATGACATTGGAAGATTGTCTAGATGCATTGTGCTAACCATTACATTAAAAGCATACCTTCCTTTAATGTTTCCATCTGTGCTTATCCAGAGATAATTTTCACCTAATTTTGACCTGATTTGATTTAATGTTTTGTCGAATTGCTTAGGTAATACATAATATTTTCTAATTGTTTTGGAAGGACTTAGCAAGCTAGTCGTTACTGATTTATACTGTAACTAAGACTTGTTTCAGGTGAGGCAGTTTAGTTGATTCAACTACGTTGCTTGGTTTACTCTCAACTAGTTAATTGTCATTGACTGTCACCATTGGTGTGGAGCTTTGTCGTGGATGATCTCATCAGGTCATTAAACGACAATGGAGTATGGACGCAGGGATACGGTAATGATATTGTCATTGTAGCTAAAGGGAAGTTCTCGGGCGTGCTGGCGAGCATCATGCGTAATGCACGGCGAATGGTAGAGGAATGGTGCCTGTCATAAGGACTCTCAGTTAATCTACAAAAAACAAAGTTGGTTGCCTTTACCAACATGAGGAAACTCAATGACCTAGGCGGCGTTAGACTGTTTGGGTAGAAGTTACAATTAACCAAGGAAGTAAAGTATCTGGGTGTTGCCCTCGATGCGAAACTTAGCTGGAAAAATCACTTAGTTAAAACAACGACCAAGGCTACGCAACTATTCTGGTACTGCACGAGAGCTGCTAGTAAAACCTGGAGACTAAAGCCGAGGGTGATGCATTGGCTATATACTGCCGTGATAGACCAGCGATAACATACGGGGCAGTAGTCTGGTAGAGGAGGACAGAAGTATCCTCTGCAGTGAAGCTGCTAACCGCTGTCCAAAGACAGGCATTACTGGGAATCACTGGTGCAATTAATAGCACAAGGACCGCTTCACTGAAGATCATTGTGGGCCTCCCCCGGCTGGAGCTTTATGTGAGAGCGGTGGCAATGAATGCGATCCTTAGACTGAAACCCAACAACCTGTGGCATCCCAACTTCAGGGTGGGAGGTCACACTTATACTACGGGCACGATGCTGCAAATGCACACGGACAGCACGGCACCCGAAATTATCTTCACCCCTAAAAAGGTGAAAATCTCCATACCGAACAGAGACCAGGCACGTTGTGAGATCACTGTTATTAACAATTGGTTCACGGACGGATCCAAATCCAGCCAGGGCATAGCAGCCGGTATTTGTGGGCCCAGTCCTAATCCAAGGATATCCCTAAGCCTGGAGAAGCATACAACGGTCTTCTAGGCAGAGGTATTCGCCATAGCAGCCTGTGCAGAAATGATTGCAAAAGGGGTCTACATGAGGAGGAAAATTAATATAATGACTGACAGCCAGGCTGTCATCAAGGCAGTCTCGAACCCCGTAACTAGATCAAAATAGGTTAGACACTGCAAATAATCTCTCAATGCACTGGCACGAGACTATACGGTGTCTCTGGTTTGGGTGCCGGGACATGGAAGATTTAAAGGGCAATGTAATAGCCGACGAAGTAGCCAAGGAGGACTCTAAAAGGTACTTCATGGGTCCAGAGCCCGTATGTGGGATTACCAAGGATTCCGCAAGAGGGAAAATCTGGACCTGGTTAGGTAAAGAAAGTACAAAGAAATGGAGGTCGACTGAAGGACAACTCCATGCCAAAGCGCTATATAATAGGGGATGGGGATGCTAGATTCTCTGATAACCTACTTTTACATTACTGGGGTGGTAACTGGACACTGTCCCCTGAAGAAGCATCTATACAACACAGGCCGTGTAAGCGAACCGTGGTGCAGAAGATGCAAACTACAGGAGGAAACGAGTTTACACGTAATCTGCACATGTGAGGAATTGAAGATACTCTGGCAGAAATATTTCGGGAGAGATCTATTGGAGCCCTCGAAGGTTCTCAAGTTTCCACTGGGCAAGATATTGGGTTTTATAGAGAACACCAAGCCGCTCGGGTGGAAATAAGAGCCTTAATAGGGATGGTACAATGAGCACCTAGCTCAAGTGCCCGGACTTTAGGTATCCACCATAACTTAATGAATGAATCAATGAATCTTACCGATGCTTCCAATAATTTTCATGTGGAAAATTTAAAGTTAATCATCTTTGACTGTTGCTCATCCCACAATCGCAGATATAGGGTTTCACTGAAGAAATTGTTTAGTATTCTCTTCACTGGAAACTTCCTTTGTTAGATGATGGACACAGAGCGTCAGACACCGTACATCTTTAAGGAAAAATGAGAAGTACGCCAATAGAGAGGGAAGCTGACCCATCACGACTGAATTCATTAATTATGAAAAATACCTCCCGGCCAAATACAATGAAATCCAGGCAAAGATCCTTTCGATTGTGCTATAGGAAAATAAAGGAAAACAAATGACGAAGCCCAAAAACAATACCTGACTGGAAGCGTAAACGAAAAAAAAAAATCACAACAAAAGGTTCATTAGCGAATTCGATAGCCCTAAGAAGAGAAGAGAAACTTGGAACGACAATACACCGATGTATTTATATAAAATATAATTAAAAGGCGGAACAGCGAGGCGAACGGAAGATAACAAAAGCACTATGGCGCAGTACAAATACCGCAAACTACCGCCGGCCAACACATAAAACAAATAATAAATTCCTAATTAAATTATTCATTAAAATTAGCAGGCAACCGAGGCGGTCGTACACAAAGGAAAAGAAGGAGAAGAGCACTAGATAATTGCTTACTTTATCCGATTGGAGCATCTAAAGTCGTGGTAGACTTTCAAACATTGCTAAATAATCCCCCCCAATGCAGTTTCCCTTGCGTATATAGTCTTCGTATCAAGTGATTCTGTGTAATTGCTTCGCGAACGGATTGCCCTACCGAAGTTAAATAAATGAATTGATGCGAACATATGAGAGGATTAGGTATACAAAGATACTTGCACAAAGTCATATATACGCTATCTCTTCCTACGCGAATTATCCACCGACTATTGTTGAAGCGGGAGCCGACAGAAATTATCTGCCTCTTAATCAGTAATTAATGAAATGTATTAATTTTGTACAAGCAAGTTCTGAGGTACACGCTGATGATACTCGAGCACATTCTCTGAGATAATAAAGCGGTTATGTAACTAAATTATTACGTACGAACGAATGCGGAGAGTACGTGGTATTTAGGAAGAGATTTGGTGAGTTTCGGGTTGGGGATTGAGTTTCTATTGAATATTTTAACCGCATTGTCTGATTATTACCTTAGAAATCGCAATTGCTGTTGTTATATTGTAATAGATTGCAGAAATTAGGTTACAAATTCCTTTATATTAAAATAATTATTGTCAAAAGAATAATGTATTGTTTATTAATAGTAAAATAATCAGATTTTTAAATATCTATAATAAGAGATGCAACCTGGATTTTCCATCTATATTCAATGGAAATAAATGTTAATATATTCTATTGCTGAAATCCTGCATAATAGCGTGGATTATACAGTGTGTTAAAAAAAGGTTGTCGGATATTTTACCCAATTATAGTACTGGTGCAAATAAACAAAAAAGTCTTAGTCAACATGGGTCCGCAATTCAACTTCTTTTGACATATAGTCGATGCATATTTTAAATAAAAAAAAAAACATTTTTCGGTTTTGAGAATAGTTCCCTTTGTCAAACAACTGATTGTGTTAAAATTAGTTCTGTCAGACATCTGTCATCAGATTATTTATCATTTGCGTCAATTTTTTTTTGTTCTCAAATTATGCATAAGTACACAAATGCAGAAATGGCCGATATGCATTTTATGTACAGTCGTGCGAATGGTAATGCCACTGAAGCACGGCGTATGTATGCCGAAGAATTTCCAAATCGGTTGTTACCGAGTGATAAGATTTTCTCAAGACTTTATATCCGACTGTCCGAAACTGGTTCATTTAAAATTAATGGTGGTTCTGGTAGACCTAGGTCAGTTTCTTCTCCCGCAGTAGAATTAGATATTTTGAGACGGGTAGAAGACAACCCAAATATTAGCACCCGAAGACTTGCCGCAGAACTGAACGTCAGTCATCCTCTCATTTGGAGAATTCACCACATTCAACGCGTGCAAGTTCTTGCTCCTCTCGATTATGATGCACGTAGGGTTTTTTGTCATTGGGTTTTACGAAAGCTGGCAGAACTCCTAATTTTGCGACTCAGATTTTATTTAGTGACGAGGCTGGGTTTACAAGAGACGGAATATTCAATTTTCATAACCATCACGTCTGGGCAGATGAAAATCCCCATGCTGTTGTTGAACTGCATCACTAAAACCGTTTTTCGCTAAATGTTTGGCTTGCTATTTTTGGAGACTGTTTAATTGGTCCAGTATTTCTCCCTAATCGTTTAACGGGACAAGTATACTTGGATTTTTTAAGAAATGAATTACCCGTTTTGTTGGAAGACGTGCCACTTTTTAACAGATTAAATATGTGGTTTATGCACGATGGAGCTCCTGCGCATTTTTCCATCGTAGTTAGAAATTTCTTAAATCAAGATTACAACGAGAGATGGATAGGACGGGGTGGACCAACTGCATGGCCTCCTAGGTCCCCTGACCTGACACCTCTAGACTTCTATGTTTGGGGGCATCTAAAACAATTAGTGTACGCACGATCTGTAAACATTTGGAAGGAACTCAGGCAACGAATCGTAAATTGTTGCGAGGAAATTCGGAGGACTCCAGGAATTTTCGAAAGATTGCGTCGATCTTTCATAAGAAGGTGTGAAGCGTGCTTAGAAATGGACGGTGGACATGTAGAACAATTTCTTTAGTTTTACTTTAAATAAACATTTGTTTAATTTACATTGCGATCAGAATTTCTTTGAAAATTTTTATCCTACTAAAACAGTATGCAATTGACTATATGTCAAAAACAGTTGAATTGCGGACCCATGTTGACTAAGACTTTTTTGTTTATTTCCACCAGTACTACAATTGGGTAAAATATCCGACAACCTTTTTTTAACACACTGTATAGATAGTAGCGTTATTGCCTGTAATATTATCTGGTACTAGATGCATATTCACTTTCTACAACAAATTTGTATAACTCGTTGCCCACCCCTTGCTTTATTCATCGTCAAACTTTACCGATGAAACCGATCAATAAGAAGGAATTATTTCTCCGTCTAAAATTAGAGCAACATGTCTATTAGTATGTTCTTGCTGATTCCTGTTTGTGTTTGATTGTTGCGTGTCTTATGTGATTTCAATTATAAACATAATGGATGCGAAGGTGAAGTAACATGTCAATCGATTGGAGTTTGCCACAATTAGTAAACATATTTGGTAAGTAGCTAATAGATAATATAATGTACTTCGTAGTGGATGTTTATGCTTTGATGGAAAATTAACCTAACATTTGCGTGCTTGTGATAGTTTTGTTTTATTATAGTTAGTACACGTTAAAATTTTGCAAATTATGCTCTTAGTATAACATTAGGGTACTTTTGGAAAAGTACAATCAATTGATTCAATCGTGGTCTTAACACCACCTTCCTTTAGAGTTTTTACATATTCAAAATGAAATTACGTGTCAATTCATTATGATTTCATTTTGTATTTTTAAGTTAATTTCAAATTTCATGTATTACCTTTGATTTTGTTTGTTATACTAGGATGATCTTTATTTCTATATTATATTACTGCAACGCCATCAATTACTAATTTTCGTCCTGTAATTGGCTTGTTTGCTGTTGGACGTAATAAAGTATTATTATTATTATTATTATTATTATTATTATTATGAATGCTTTTTCTTTTAATGTTACCTTACATCGTGCGAATTTATTTTAAATTTCTTCTTTCTTCGAAAACTTAATTTCCACTCCTTATTGGATAACATTTATGTAGATTTAAATATTTGATACAAATGATAATCTACAGCGTCTTCAATTAAAGCGTCATGTTAGCTGCGTTAGATAAGATTATTTCTAGCACAATGCTTGTGACTTTCAAGCCTTATATACATGATCATAATTGTAGAGGATATTGTAAGAATTTTTTTAATAGAGAAAATACTTTTGGGCAATATTGGCTCTAAATAGAAATAAAAAATAAAATCAATATCACAATTTTCATTGTGTATGTATTGTGTGTGTAAATATACTATTATAGTATACTATTATATTTTACATTACAGGTAAGTATCGATGCATAGCGTCAGCATATCATATAGTACTTATTATCTACTATTTTAAATACTATTACCTTAATACAAAATAACATTATAAGCATTACAAGATTTTATAGTAAGTTTGAGCATCATGTATTGCACACAGTAAAATATTACATTACAGAAAATTAACAATACAAGTATATACACTTTCTCTACTATACGATTTAATAAACATTATTAAAAAAAAAATCTATTATGCAAATATTCTCAGCGGTAATATAAAATATGATTGTTCCTATAGGAGCTAAAAAATATATTAATACATAATATATTTATATTACAGAGTACAATTTACTTCTCTCAGTGTACCCATAGCCCAATAAGAACATAAACGTTAAGAAAACGTTGTTCTTAACGGTAACCGAACGTTTCGTAACGTTTATAAACAACGTCGAAGCGACATATCTATGTCCCGACAAAATACGTTGACAAAAAGTTACTTATTAAGCGTTATTTCACGTCATATGCTAATGTTATTTTAACGTTTAATTTTTAATAGAAAATATCGTTAAATAGAAACGTTTAGCACAAGCTGTATTTTTAACGTTTAATAAACCACCTCTGTAAAACGTAAAAATCGGTTTACAGGTAACGTAACCTCAACGTTAACCCTTCGTTAGTGTGGTGGAGTATGCCATACACCAGTATGTTTGCCTACATACTGGGGTATGGCAACTACACCACACTAACGAAGGGTTAATAAAATTTCTATATCAAACCTTTATAACCACGTAGTAGTAACGTCACATATGCGTAATTTAGTGAGGTGCCCAATGTATGAAAATCAACAGTATGTGGTGATAACGAAAAATTGGTTTATAGATTAAAAGTCATAATGTCCAATACTAAATTAAATTTTATTTTAATTAAATCATTCAATGATCACATCATAGTATTGAACTCAGGATAAGCTCTTCAATGAAACATAATGCTTCTTCAGAAAAACTAAAATGTAATTACCTATAAATATAATACAATGCAATAATAACAATAATAATAATAAAAAGATAATAGAATTCTTTACCAAAACTAAGAAAGTAACGAGGTCATTTCATTTATAGATATATACATTTTCCCTTTTTCTGCACATCCAGATCTTCTACCCAAACAGTCCATTGGGGCGTATATTTCAACCAGTCCTTCACTGCACTTTCTGCTGTATGTATGTATTGTTTAATTGTAACTTTAAATGGAAGACTCAAACAACAGGTATCATAAGTAACACCAAGGACTACAGGCTGTAAATTTTAGGGATATATATATATATATAAGTTAATGTTTATTTTGATTGGTTTCTTAGATTTTTGTATTACAAACGAATGAAAGTATTTATATACTCACTGTATATTGTTACTATAGTTCCCGTATTATCTCTGGTTCCCGTTTTGTGAAAACTAAGTGTTCCTTCCCTTACAGTTATGCTTCACTGCAACGACGTCATGTAACAGTAATTAGAATAATTTCTTTTACACAAGAATCCAGATTTTAGAACCATCAGCATTCGCTAACCTATATATTTGAAAATAAAGTAAGAAGGTGGTGTATACTAAGAAACCAGGTTCCTCAAGAACAAATTTTAGAATATAGTTAATTTTCTGACATTAGTGTTCTTATTTTAAGATGGCTACTATGCTGTTTTGCCAATTGTGTATATGCATATACATAATTATACGTGCAATGTGCATCGTATATGCAAATATAACCAGGATAGACTTAATTGATGGGGTACCTAGCTACTCACCGTTTAGTTCAATACACTGATTGTTGCGTATCACATATTAATATAAAACTTTGTTATAAAGATAAAGAAAAGTTCTAACACTCGACTAGCGTAGTAGACATGTAACTGCAAGTGTACCGTGCACGTTGCAGATGCGCAACAGAGGTGGAAGAGTTTATTTGAAATGGGGGAGGGATGATACATTCATCAGTAGTGCAGTTTTAATACAATAATTGTGTTACCTATTGTTAAATACATTTTGCATTCATTCATGCAAAAGCACATCTTATCTTAAAACAAACAAATTTAACACCATTTTATTTTAACTATACTTATACTTATGCGTTGGATTGCAGTTAATAGTTTTTCATATCTCAACGTTGCTTTTTAACGTAGAGTAAATGGTGAAGCTACGTTTTATTTTAGTTGTACTTGAAATATGCGTTACGTTTCAGTTAATAATTTTTCATTTTTCAACGTTGTCTTTCAAACGTCTTTCAACGAGTAAACGGTGAAACTACAACTTCATATTTTAGTTATATCTAAACTATGCGTTACATTTCAGCCACTAATTTTTCATTTTTCAACGTTGTCTTTCAAACGTCTTTCAACGAGTAAACGGTGAAACTACAACTTCATATTTTAGTTATATCTAAACTATGCGTTACATTTCAGCCACTAATTTTTCATTTTTCAACGTTGTCTTTCACGCAGAGTAACGGTGTAACTAAAACGTTTTATTTTTTATATTTAAACTATGCGGTACATTTCAGTTAATAATTTTTATATTTTCACGTTGTTTTTTAACGTAAAATAAGCAGTGAAACTATAACGTTTTATTTTAGTTATATTTAAACTATGCATTACATTTCAGTTAATAATTTCTCATATTGTAACGTTGTTTTATAACCTAAAATAAACGATGCAACTACAACGTGTTATTTTAGTTAAATTTAAACTATCCGTTACATTTTTTAGTTAATATAACGTTTCTTCAATGTATAGTTAAAAATTGGTTATATAATAAACGTGTTACTTATAACCATTAACGTTGTTTCAACCAATACAACGTTAAATTCACGTAAATGTAACCAACTTGTTCTCACTGGGAGGTTAGTTAAAAGTACAAGAAAGACGATTTATTAGCGTTAATATTTATTTTACAAAACTAAAATCTTTGTTTCAATAAAAGTTTGTAATAAAAATTTCATTTGCATTTGGGTACATCTGATTTTCTTTCTTCAATTGCTTTTAAGTTAGTATTGGTTTGCGTAATTTATGCAAATATAAACTAATAAGGAACCTTACTCTTACATCAAAGTATTTTTATTCTGTTTTTAAATTTATTCTAACAACATTTTTACAAGAAAACACCGACTTAAGTGTTTAATAAATATTTGGTGTATGCGAATGTAGACAAAATTATGTAGAACAAAGTTATGAGCCTAAATTTTGTCATTTTTCGAATTAATTATAAAGTAAATTTTTTCATTACTAATTTGACAAATACCTAATCGACAGATAAAACCCAGAAATGAATTCTTGTAAATTTTTCTTTTTTATGACTTCTTTAATGTTTGATTACAATTGAAACTGATACCGCCTTGAGACGGATAACAAGCAAAACATCTGCTTCCGGCAAATCTACAGTTAAAGATTAACTTATATTTTTTTTGTTAATATCTCCCATACAAATAAACGTTTTCCAGGTATGTTATGCGTAAGAACGGAGATATAAGTATGAGAAAGCGGGGAAGAGGAAAGATCAGCGACGCATATTTGGGGTATTTCGCCGATCTAGTTTGCCAAAAGACGATATTAAAAACATTTTAATATGCAATTAAAGAACACGTGGTTGGAAACGTAATTAATCTGTGCATCCAATCATTTCCCTCCTCCATCCGTCTTAGCAGGTATTTAAATACAAATGCTCCTCGCAACATTTCAATTGCCTGTTAGTAATACCAACAATGGTTCGATCAATTGATCAATTAATATCAAAACACTTCTTTGGCAGTAAACAGTGTTTGCTGTGAAAAGTTTAGTAATATCTAGTGACGCATTTTGGCAGGAAATTGGAATTTATTGAAAATTTCCTCATGAATTATGATGACTGTAAAGGTCAACAACTACATGATATGTATTTTTTTTTATGTAAAATCCGAATTTAAAAGAAGGTGGGTTGTGGCACAAAAAAGACTAACTGGCTGGTAGTCGAATGGCTTGCACGCTTGGCTATCAGTGCGGAGTCCGGGGTTCAAATCTCGCTCTGGTCAATTACGATAATCGGTTTTTTTCCGGGGTCGTAATGTTGATTAGGAGGGAGATTTGGCTCTGAGGGGGCCTGATATGAATCATATAGCGTTACCACCCCTTATTAAAAAAAAAAAAAAGACACATCAAGATTAGTTGAAAGGTTTATTTTAACTGCCAAATATGGTACTACGGTCTTGACGACCATCTAACGAAGGAATATGGAGTATATGCTACACAAATGAAATTACGAGAAGGTAGAAGAGACGCAGCAAATGTGTTGAGGGCAATGCCTATTGCGGGTACAGGTAATTTGCTTCCTGAGACAAAGAGAACCTATTAATAATCGTTAAATTGCCTCCCGCAGTTTTTAGTTACCTGATATGCATATGTGAATTGGGTCCTGGTCGATATAATAAAACAATAATGGTTGGAGCTTACGATTACAAAGATTTGAGAAGCAGTTTACCTATTTGTGAGAGCAATTAAATCCGACCCTTTTCTCCTACTACCTGTGGGAAGGTAATTTATCAACACCCCCTATTTCTCCAACTTGATTGAGTTCCATTTAAAAAGTCACTTATTATATAAAATCTGTAAAAGTGTACTTTGTTACGTCCTAGAAGGCATATAAAACAAAAATTGGTACATTTTTTTAGTGTATTGGTTGAACTCTAGATAGACAAATAAAAATTAAAATTTTGGTAAAGATAGGTTAAATAATTGTAAAAATTTATTAAAAAAAATCGAAACATATTATCCTATGTTTGTAAATTATTGTAAATAAAAAAGTTATGGACAAGCACCTCTGAGCTGAAACACCCTGTATTTCGGCAGGCAACAATATATGCGTACACTTGCAAAGCATACAAAATTGTATTGTTTTTTTTTTTGCATCTGTGGTAAGTGCCTCAAAAGCCTTCTTATTTTTCCATTATTTTAAACGCCGAGAAACCGACATCTGAAAATGATCTCAAATTATTCAGTGATGAAAAAAGAGATGATTAGTTCCATCTCGTCGTTGTTAAGCAAATAATTTGTTTGACTTGCTTACTTAGAACTCACTCCCTTGCCAGTGTTGCGAAAGTATTAATTTAATTTTGGCCACAAAGATTGCAATAACGCAACAAAATGGCTTTATACTATAACAGTCTCCCGGGATAAAATATATTTTAACATTTTTTTCTTACATTATTTGATGTTTACATTCTAAAACTTCCTACAGGGCTATATGGAGATAGAATACCTCCCGTACGATTTTGCCACCCCTGTGATTAGATATTAAAACTTTTTTCGCCGGACGGAATAAAGTTTTGATCTTTTACATTTCCTCTTAGCGGCGTATTTTCAACAAGTTGGTGCGGAAAAAGACATCGTCTCGGGGATTAAATAAGAATCCGTAAAATTTTCCCTCAACTTTTTAATTAAGAATGATAATATGAGTGAAATACGCTTTCGATCCGGTTCTGCTATTACTGAGAATATATAAAAAGGAAATATTTGCAGGGCTTTCGTATTATAAAAAAAAATCCTTCTTCTGGATGTCGAGTTTATGATAGGGTACCCTGAGGGCTGGTAAGTGTACTGTACTGCTGGAGTAATTACCTGTTTTAATGCTAAAAGTCGTTAATTACTAGTTATTTCAGTGGCAGTAATAATATTTTATGGAAAAAGATTATGAGAAACGCGGGTAAATATTCTTTTTTCCATATAACTCAAGCTAGCTGATGAGGACTTACCGCTGAATCTAAGGGTATTAGAAACCAAATATACGTATATAACTTTCATTATAATACAATTATTAAAAATTCAAAAGAGCGCACAGTATTGCGCATGCGGTATGGAAATACCTAGCGGTACTCTTCAGACCTGGCTAGTGCTAGAACTTGGCGCTGGATCTCAGCGCTGCCACCCCCAAAACTGGCTAAATAGGGCCAATGGCAATGTTTTTACTACTGCTGTGCAGCCGTACAAATTTCATAGAGGTTATTGGAAAAAAAATCACATAACTTTTTTAAGTTAAGAAACCTTATGTTGCTAATCTAATTAGCATCTAAGTCGAAAGAATATTTTTAGTGGCCGTTATTGGAAAAGAATTTAAATAACTTTTTCCAATAACGACTACCCTAAAAATATTCTTTCCAAATTAATATTTTCTCCAAACTCCTTGCATGAACATATAAATACTGATACAACTACCACTTTCAAATAATACAAACTACTTTCGTAGAAGGTTTAACTTATACGTGGGCAACAACCGGCCCGCGGGCCGGATCCGGCCCGCTGTAAGATTTGATCCGGCCAGCGAGACATTTTGAAAAACCCAATTAAAAAAAATATTACACTACTTACTCATACTCACTCCAAATGAGGAAGATCGAGTGATATGGGGTTTGTCGCTTGCTCTTGCAGAATCAAGTAAGCGAGCAAGCCGAATGGCGGCGATCATCAAAGAGTGAGGCGGCAAACATCAAAGTCTTTGATGTTTGCCGCCTCACTGGCGGCGCAACAAAAGTTTATAGCTTCTCAAATGTTCTACACTAGATGATTCTAGATCATTCCTTCATTTTGCCTATATAAGTGGGTGGATGGCCCGAACTTTAGTTCAGTTCTATTTGAGCTACCGAAGTGATAACTTCGACAAGCGATATCCTAGCGAACTGCTAGTGCCGTCAGTTTGCTTTGACTTTGTGTGCAGCTTGAGTGCTTACTAATTATATTTTGTTATTAAGTTTATCGAACGAAAAGTAAACGAAAATGATGTCTGGTGGAAAGAAATGAAAAGTAGATACAGAGGGTCGCCAGCTTCAAGAAAAATGGACTGAAGAATTCTTTTTTATCTTGCACAATGGTAAGTCTATTTGTTCGCTGTGTAATGAATCCATTTCAGTGATGAAAGAATTCAATATAAAGAGGCATTACTCGACTAAGCATCCTATGCTGCACTCACTGACAGGACAAATAAGAAAAGACAAAATCCAGAAGCTCACCGCAAATTTGGAAAAACAGTAGCAAATGTTTCATAAACAAAGAACATAACTTCATAATGCTGTGAAAGCTAGTTTTATAGTTAGTTCAGAATTGGCAAAGTCATTAAAACCATTTGCCGAAAGAGAATTTATCAAGAAGTGTATGTTAGAAGTTTGTAGTGTTTTGTGTCCTGAAAAGAAAAATGAATTTGAAAAAATTAGTTTGTCAAGACGAACTGTTGCCCGACGTATAGAAATGATGGCTAATGATATAAAAACAACTTTGACTGACCGTATGGCTTGTTTTGAATCATTTTCCATAGCATTAGACGAGAGCACCGATTTGTCTGACACAGCTCAACTGGCTATATTTATTCGAGGTGTTGATAAAGAGTTCACTGTTACTGGGGAATTGCTTGCTTTACAGCCGCTAAAAGGAACCACTACAGAAGAGGACATTTTTAATGAAGTTGAAAAGGTATTCACAAGTTTTGGTTTGCCACGGTCAAAATTAGTTGGTGTATGCACAGATGGTGCACCTTCTATGGTCGGCTTACGTAAAGGTTTCATCGGAATTTTGTATGAAAAAGCAACTGAATTAAATGTGCAAAAAGATGATTTGATAGTCCTTCATTGCATTATCCACCAACAGAACTTGTGTTCTAAGTCCATTCGACTCCAGAATGTTATGAAAGTGGTAGTAAAAACCATCATCAATTTTATTCGATCCCGAGAGCTTAAGCATCGTCAGTTCAAGGCGTTTTTGGGTGAAATACCAGCCGAATATGACGACGTAACATATTATTGTGAAGTCAGATGGTTAAGCAAAGGTTTTACGAGCTTAGAAATGAGATAGCAGATTTTATGCAAATAAAAGATAAACTACTATCTGAATTGAGTGATCCAAAATGTATATGTGACTTAGCATTTCTGGTCGACCTCACAGGCCATTTGAATGATTTAAATTTGAAACTCCAAAAACAAGGACAGTTAGTAAATAATTTGTACAGCCGTATGAAAGCGTTTCAAAACAAAATCCGCTTGTGGGAGGCACAGTTGCTGTCTGGTAACAGTTACCATTTCACCACGCCCTCTGCGTATGAAAATACTACTTATGCTCAATATGCTGAAGAACTCAAGTTACTGTCGGAGCAATTTTCGAACAGATTTAGCGATTTTAAAAACATGGAAGACAGTTTCAATTTATTAGCTACTCCAACAAAAAGTAATGTAGAAAATGATCCAATACACTTGCAAATGGAGTTGATCGAGCTTCAAGAAAACTCACTCCTAAAATCTAAATTTGAAGACGTGGAGTTGTGCGATTTCTACAAAAAATACCTCGAAGAAGACCATTTTCCGGAGCATAGAAAATTCGCAAGAAGATTGATTTGTGCGTTTGGCAGTACTTATAAATGCGAACAGTTCTTTTCAATGATGAAAGTTAAGAAAACAAAACATCCTACAAGGCTGACTGACGATAATTGGGAAAATTCTTTACGTCTTTGTATCAGTGGAATTCATCCAAACATTGATGGATTAGTTTCCCAAATTCAAGCTTAAAGGTCTCATTGATTTCGTTGTCGCTATTTAACTTTCGTAGTTTGTAATAATTCCAAATTTCACGATTTAATTATAATGTTGTACCTATTTTTTTTTTCATTTCATTTTCTTATTTTAATAAATTGCATTATAATAACATTGTCGTATTATTTCATGTCTGATATCTATCGCTAAAAATTATGAACACTACTTTAAAACACTACTTTAAAATGCACTACTTTTAAACGCAGCCCGCGAACGTATTTGCACACTAAAGTTTGGCCCACAACATGTCAAAGGTTGCCCATATTTGGTTTAACTAATAATATAATTAAACATTTTAAAGATTTCAAAAATATCAAAATTGCAAAATACAATGTAACAACCATAAAAACAATCTTTACGAAAACTAAAGACAAGATACCAATACCAATACACGCCATATTTCTCATTCGAGAAAAATTGTGAAAAAATATGAATAGTTAGAATTTTTAAACATAATGGCTGGTATTCAAACTGCTCCATATTTTAATAATGATTATAGTTATCACTAGGAGGAACTTTCTGTCGTACTATTTGCTATTTGTTTCTTTTTTTCCATAGGGTGATATAATTCCGGGATCAAATTGTTCTGAGGCATGGTGTATAATCCACTTTATGGTCTAATCTAGATTGTGCGCAAAATTGTGTGGAAATGATTTTAAAGAATTGAGAAATATTTAAATAAGATACACATACTACGTAAAAAATAACGTGAAATCGTGGTCTATATTCTTACCTTTATGCCGATGTGAATAGGGAAGTCACTTTGTGAGTTTAAGGTAGGCAGCGGCTGAATAACCGGAACGATTGGTAATGAACAGGACATCATACTTTCAACCTGAAACAGAGAGAGAGAGAGAAAAAAATCATTGTGACGTAAAACACGTAATTAAAGCGTAAAAAAAAAGCAGTTGATAAAAATTACCGTCTAAATTCTACTGCTGTACATAAATATATGAAACTTGGCGTGTATAGTGCTAGTGCACAGCAATCTATGAACTCCGTTACTACATAAGAACGCCTGAGTGCGTATAGTTGTAGTATACTCCTCTTTAGGTTAGGTACGAAACACACACACCAGCTCAATAAACGTGGAGGGTTCAAGTTCTCACGGAGCGGTAGCTTCTGATTTTACGCGAGCAATAGAGCAGGTGTCTGCTCTGTATATTTGTCTGTTGTCCCCTTGTATGTATACCACGGTATTCGAGGAGCGAATTGTGAACGCGGAAGAGGGAAAGTCTCCGGGTGTAAAAATTTTTATACTAGGTAGTAAAATATCCCGGGAATTCTATTGAAAAGGTTTGATTGCGTTTGTTTGGTATTCATTCAGATGAAAACTTGCGGGACTGAGAGAGATACTGTTTGTTATCATCGACAAATTGTTGTTCTTAAGAGTTAAGTTAAGAAAAGAAAAAAAAACATAAAAGGAATATGTTTTTACATTAGATAGTAACTTCAACCTAATGAAGTTAAGCTAATGTGCATTATAGTCGATGCCTTTATGTGATTATATAAATAAAAACTCCATACTGAGGGGTGTATTTATAGCCATAAAAATATATCTAAACAGAAGGCAAATATGATACCACCCGTTATAAAAGGCTATATATTAGAAACGTTATTATTAGAGTGAGGCAGGTTTTTGCAACAGTGGCGTTTGAGATGTACGGTTTTATTTCAAGATAAATATTCATATATTTATTTCATCAATAATTGGATATTTTAAGTTAGTAAAAAATGTTTGTTATAGTGCTACCACAAAACTTACCCCTGAGTGTCTAGTATTGGTAACTTCCTATTTCACAACCTTTTAAAATAAATGACACTTTAGTCGCTCAAAACAATTTTTTATTATTAACGGTTGCGTGACAATGAGTGTAACTTTGAAAATGCACATTAAAACGAAATAGTTTATATTTCATTAAACATTCCACGAAGAGGCCTTGGGTTGTCATAAATAGGTGATATATAGTGTCTATCGATTCGCTAGCAGGCAGGTCTGACAAGTGATCTGGCGAATCTACGAGTGGTTTATGCCATCTATTGTATACTGGGTGAGTTTTTATCTTGAGACAACGGAATATCTCTAAAACACTGCATCAAATCAAAAAAAGATTAATAAGATTTGTTCTAATGTAGGGGGCTCACTGAATGATGCCGAACTCGTTCCCCCACCTCACCCCCTCAGAGTGGTAGGGGGGATAACTTTGAAATCTTAAATGGGAACCCCCAATTTTGTATTGTAGATTCGGATTCTACGCCATCAAGTATGTAGTTTTTGTTTGAAACTTTTTTTCGACTCGTAACAGATTGTGTTCTAATCGCAAAAAAAAAACATGATTGTGAACGTCTAAAAAAAAATACACAAAAAAGAGAAGCCAGCAAACAAGATTTTGATCGAGTTCGGCACCATTCAGTGAGCCCCCAATATTATAACAAATCTTATTAAGATCTTTTTTTGATTTGATGCAGTGTTTTAGAGATATTCGGTTGTTTCAAGATAAAAAAAACTCATCCGGTAGTTGGTCATTTGAATATAAAAAATATATTAAAAAATTACCGCTAATTTTATACGGTAGTGCTCTCTATTATGTAATAGTTGAATTAAGCTCGAATAGGGCGTATACTTGAACGAATTTTTTTTTAAATTTGCTGCAATACGCCACACTAAATCAATCGTGGCCAACAGTTACAAAAGAATGGTGGTCATTAGAAATCAGTGATGTATAAAACTTAGTGATGGGCAATATCGATATTTTCAACTATCGATATTGCCCAATCGATATCGACCAACTATCCATAATTATCGATAACTATCGATAGTTGACCATCAATAACTATGGATAGTTGATTATCGATAACTATCGATAGTGCCCACATTCTGAGGACATGTTATTTCAGTAGAAAAATAACATGTCCTCAGAATTACATTGTATTTTGTTCCTTGCTATTTATTATTTGTGTGTTTTTTTTATTGCATGCTAATGATAATTGTCTTAACATTAGTATTTCGTTTCATGGTTTCAACAATACCAGCTACTATAGATATTACAAAAAAAAGAATTAGATCCATTCAGTGCCTAGTTGATGACTGATAATCCAAACGTTTTTAAATAGCACAAACCTTTACCTTATTTATAAAAAAAAAAATAACACATTAAGACGGACGATGCTTGTAGTGTTTCTATTGAAGTTAGGCATTCTTCTGCGTTGTAAACTAAACATAAACGTATTCGTGGTGGACACGACGACGTTCAACTATTGATACTCGAATATCCATAATTATCGATATTCAACTATCGATAGTTATCGATAGTTGCTATCGATAGTGCCCACTACTAATAAAACTGCTTCTTTACGTTAACAGCTACCGCCTGCTTCTGCTACTTTTGATTAGCAATTTAAAAAAACTGCTACTTTTTGTAGCAGTTTTCCTTAAATAGCGATATACGATAAACAGATAAATTGTTTCTACAACGTTGCACACGGCTAGAGTCCGTTGTAATAGAGAATGGTACATGTCGTCACCAAAACCTGCACGAAGCCTGACGTTAATGACGCCCCACTGTCGGCTACGCTTGTCGGGATGGCGTCTATTAGGATATTTTTGCGCATAAATTCTTGATGCTAGCAAACAATTTTCTTCACACTCTCCAATTATTAAAATCAAATATTGTGGGTACAGGGATGGACTTTACGTGATTGGAACACACAATAGAACTTTGAGCAAAACAAATTTATAGAAAATTTTATTAAAACAAAAACCAATGTTCTGTTGCAAAATCATACAAATAAAAAAATTCAAATGCAAATACAAATGTCACTACAATTATTTTTTCCTTTATAGATTTTAATAAATAAGAATGGAATGAACAACATTTGTTTTTGCATTTGAATATATTTATCCACTCAAATAGAAAACATCAGAAAAATAAAAAAAAAAAATATGTATAAGCGTGTTTTGCTTGATTTTTTTTCTGTGTTTTGGTCGTGTTGAGTGCGTATCTGTACCCATAGTATTGCCCCCGACTATATATGTGAAAGTATTTATTTTTTACGCCATCAAAATTAAACTTTGATTGTCAACTCCATATAATTTTTATTTTTTATTGTTGTAATCAAACAGATTAAAAAAAAATATTTTGCTATTATTAGCGGTTCACATGATTTCACATTCAAATTCTTAGTTATTAAAAGCAAAATTGAAATCGTTACATTGCATAGCCATACAAAATAATAATAATAACAATAATAAAAAAATATATGCACACATTGCAATATATGATAGAGCATTATTACATACATTTATTGATTTGTAAATATTATTTTCTATCGACTATAGGATGAATATGAAATATCAATCCTTTCTGCTTGAGGGTAATTTTTCATTGTAAATAATTAAAATGCTTTTTAAATAACCACGAACAATGATGCGTAACTGACATGTTCTGTTACTGTCAAATGACTTTTGTGTATAATGAATTATAGCGACACTTTTGCCTAAGCCTACTTTGGAAAAAATAGGGACTAGGAATTAATATTTGAAAATGAAAATTGTAAATTACTAAGAAACTATAACAGATAGGCATAGTAAGCATTAATACAATCTTAAAGACCGTTAAAATTAGTATCTAAATATGGTAATAAATACAGGCTGTTCCATTTAAAATAAGAAAGTTACTTGCTTTTAAAGATAGCGAAAATTTAAAGTATGTTTGTTCACACTGTATATTTTTTTGCATTACTTTCATTTTATTATCAATAAGTACCGTTTAAAATATCTAGCTTAAATATACATGACAAGCATGCCTCTTAAGGGGGTCACTACATATCTTTATCTATATGGGAAAACCGCCATTACGTATGTCCCTTTTTCTCAGAAACGCCGTGTCTGATCTCATTGATTTTTTTTACAGACGTTATCTAGTATTGTCCCAACACTTTAAGTAAAGGATTTCATAAAATTTTTAAAGACGTTTTTTTATGAGTTTTACAAAATCGCTATTTTTTTCGCTCACCTTTTTAAATTTTCGATTTTTTTTGTTTAAAAAGCAGACGTTTATTTTAAAAAGGCTTCATTCATTAATCCTACATTTAGAAAAAAATATATATCGCGATACTTTGAACAGGTTGCGAGAAAACGGAAGAAGTATGTGAAAAAGCACAAGCGAAGAAAATATCGCTTTTGTAAAACCCAAAAAAAAAGTCTTTAGAAATTTTATGGAATCTTTCACTTAAACTGTTGGGACAATACTAGATAACGTGTGCAAAAAAAATCAATGAGATCAGATACGGTGTTTCTAAGAAAAAGGGACATACGTAATGGCGGTTTCCCCATATAGATAAAGATATGTAGTAACCCCCTTAAATTTTGGTCTACATTTTGAAGAATAGCTAATTATCTCGTAAACGAGTTGAGTTAGGCATAAGAAACCTATCACCAACTTGTCTTTATTTAGTCTGTACTATCACAATATGGCATAATATACAGGCTGTTCTATTTAATTTTTCACAACTTTGGTGTGTAACTGTTCGTAGAATCACCCTGTATACTTCAAAATAATTTTGAAATGTGGTCTTTCTGAACCTATATAACCCTTAACAAAAAAAAAAATTGAAAATATGTTACCATTCGTATATAAACCGACGCTAATGTAGTGGGCCAAATTCGACACTTTTAATAGGGAAATTATATTTCTAAAGAAATTAGACAAAATCTGACCTATGTTTCTGGAGCTCGATTTAAAAGAGAAATCCATTAGTGAAATCCGTATTTTTATATCTTTCGTAGTATAAGAGATACAGAGCGTTTTCGTATAATATGCAATTTTTAAAAGCCCTTGTAACTTTTTAATTTGTGAAAATGCTTGATTTATATAAAAACTTTAGTAGGGCATTTTTTGACGCAGAATTTAAAGCTCTAATTTTTGGTTTGTTTTAACTCGTATTTTTTGAGATATTATCACGAATTGTGTTTTTTTTATATGGAATACCCTATATATTTTTACACTATTCAAAAGCACATAAAATTACCTTCAACATGATATTTTATTCAATCAGTTTTTAAATTACATGACTTTTTTTCTTTGCAATTTCACAGTATTTTAAGATGGCTTTGAATGATATACTGAACGGTGGACGATTCGAACACTTGCCATAATTTATAATGTTTACGCATTTTTTTTTTGCATATACAGTGAAAACTCTCCTTGCGGAGAGCTCCAATAAGCGGACATCTCTCTTAGTCGGACAAATTTCCTGGAACGGAATTTCGGCATATCATTTTCAATGTTAAGTGCTTTCCGATATACGCTCTTATAAACGGACGCGGACACCAGATTATTTCCACATGCGACTGAAAATCTCTCATAAGCGGACGCGAAGCTCTAATAGCCGTACGATTTTTCAGGTCGTTCGCTTATTAGAATGTTATGCAACCTGTTACATTAAATTCGGTAATTCCACGTTTTATATGACATGTTTCCCTTTCATATACACATACTACCCTTGCCAGATATCGCGTGTCGAGCGTTGTAACCAATATTGGAGTTATTTTATTAATATAAACGTAAAATGGCACCGAAAAAAAGAATGCTTTCTTTAAAAGAAAATATGGAAGTTGTTAACGTTTTAGATAAAGAAAGAGTTTCAGTTCGTATTTTGGCAAAGAGGTGTAATATTGGGTAAACGCAAGCAGCTGAAATAGCCAAAAATAAGGAAGATATCAGAAGCAAATGGTAATCTGGAATCAATATATACTTGAAGAAGGTGTTCAAACGACTCAGAAGAAGGAGTAGAAATGTCGGCAGCACCATGCAGTTCAATATCGATAAATTCATATGGTGAAGTTCTAAATCATATTTCTATGTTGAAAGAATTTGCTAGGGATGATTTCACCGCATTTGCACAGTCAAAAAATTTAGAAAGTTATTATGAAAATTGTCTCCTTCAGCAAAATACGGTGAAATTCCGTCAGACAAGCATTTTAGTTCTTTTTTCAAAAATCCAAGGAATAATTTTAGTAGTATTTATGTTGATGTATATGTAAGTACCTATTAACATTTATATAAAATAAATAGGTACATACTTTAACCCTAAACCTACCAAGGTGTGCTTTTGAGGCACAATTGATTTTGAAATGCTGGAACTTTGTAAGTTAACTGCCCACAGACTGGAGGATTTTTGTATTCTCAAAATAAACTATTTAACACAGAATGACATAAAAATTTTTAAAAATATTTTTCCTATTTTACTAAAAAAAATTAAACATAATTTACCGACACGTCCTACCAAGGTGTGTCTTTGAGGCACATACTGTTATTATACTATAAAATGCATTGCTACGTTATTTAAAACTAGGTATGTGGGTAAATCCCCCGTAATAAGATATGCTTTATATTTCGGGACTTTCCCCTTGTATGTAAGAACTTCCAGTTGCATATGAAGGGGAATTCCCTAAATGCGTTTTGCTAAAAACAGTCAGCTTACAAACTGCATTGCTATCAGTGTATTTGTGACTTTCCTAATGAACGCATTGGCCGTTTTAGGTGTCTATTGGTTAATTTTATTTCTTTTACCTAGTGGAGAGTATAGTATAGACCAGGTAAGCAAAATAAAGTTTTGATTGACCCCAGTAAAAATAGATTTGTTGTTTTATGCTTATTTGGTTTTGAAATTTATGCAGAAAGTATGACCGATTGGTTGACTGACCGACGCCGGCCAACTGAAAAGGAGTTGCTCGATGCATTGTACGAAAGTGATGAGGATTTGGGAAAAAATGTAAATGATGGTGAAGATAAAGAAGAGCCAAATGACGAAACCTCTTCTAGTGAAGCGGATTATCAAGAAACTGGCGATGAAGAAAGCGATGAACAAGAAGGAAGTGACGATAGTGATGCTAATGATGAACCGCCCGGCCATTCGCAAACTTTTATTGGAAAAGATGGTACCGAGTGGAATGCCACGCCGATTGCCAAGGGAAAAACACGTGCACACAACATAATTACAACAGCTTTGAACAAAGTGAAACTTCCACCTGGGAGTGCATGTTGATACTCTTGTGACGCATTCAATTTGTTTTTTGATATACGGTTATTGGTATTGTGGTTACTTCACTAATAAGGAGGCTGTTCGTATTCTTGGCGATTTGTGGAAACCAGTTGACGACGTTGAAATCCGTGCTTTCTTGGCCTTTTGATTACTGCTGGAAGAAATAAACAAGGAATGGTGGACTATATGAGCGATGGAATCCTTATATGGAAATCCTGTTTATCGAGCGTGTATTGTCACGAAATAGATTTACTCAATTACTAAGATTTATTCGTTTTGACGAATAAAGCGACCAGAACCCTCGAAAGCACAAGGACAGTTGGCACCAATTAGAGACCTGTGGGACCGTGTTAATACAAACTTGCTGAAATGTTATCTTCCTGGCAGTAATCTAACCATCGATGAACAATGGTGCCTTTTAGAGGTTGTGTATCTTTCGACAGTAACCTGCAAGCAAGCCAGATAAGTACGGTATGAAAATTTGGTGGATATGCGATGTGGAACTAGTTATCCGTTACGTGGTATACCGTACTTAGGAAAAGAAGGTCTCAACAGAGCAGAAAACTTAGCGCAAAAGGTGGTTGAAGACTTTGTGAACCTTTTCTGAGAACTAAAAGGAATATTACGTTCGACAACTTCTTCACCAGCTACGAGCTTGCATCCAGTTTGCTTACCAAAGGCCTAACTCGTGTAGGAACGCTAGAAAAAATAAGCGCTGCATACCACCACATTTTTACCTCACAGGCGACGGAATATTGAAAGCAACTTGTTTGTTTTTCAGAAGACAATGACTTGGTATCTTATGTACCTAAGAAAAATCGCTGTGTCATATTATTATCTACAATGCACAACGACTCCACCATTGATGAGGAAAATAAAAATAAATCTGAAATCAATAAGTACTACAATTCCACGAAAGGAGGGGTGGATACACTTGATCAGATGGTACATACATATTCAGTGAAACGCAAAACTAATAGGTGGTCTTTGGTATATTTTTTCAATATAATTTGATGTGTGTGAGTAGCTTCATTTGTCATTTGGAGAAATATCCATCCTGACTGGCTATTTCCAAAAAACGAAGACTTCGCAAAATTTTCTTACGAGAAATTAACAACAGAATTAGTACTGGGGCAAATTAGACGTCGTAGTTTGAGTGGCTTGCATAAAAATCATACTTCATTGATTGATACAAACTACGTTGAATCAAGTACCAACCACAGGGGAGTCTTCGGCTCGAGAAGTAAGAAAACGAAAACGGTGCTATATTTGTCCATCAAAGCAAACCAGAATGTCAGCACAGTTATGTGATAAGTGTAAGCAAACGCGTTTGTGTGAACATTCAGAGAAAATACTCACGTGCACAAATTGCAAACTACATAAATAATTTTTCAAATATTTACTATCTTGTACTATTTTAAATTATATTTCTGACACACAATATTCTTGCTATATGTTTTAATCTTACTGTATACCTACTACATGAAATCAAATAATGCATATTTTGCTATTATTTACATCAACAATGTGTACAAATAGATGTGTGCCTGTGAGGCACACCTTGGTAGGGGACAGTTACGATAAAACTTGTAGGACTAGGGTTAAAAAATGTAGCGTATTCCTGTTTCTTTTTTCCGTAATTACAATAACATTAAAATCATATTGTTAGATGGTATCATAATGCTATATACTTATTTATTCAATTCTTAATTCTATCCTTTAAACGAACACTTCCCATGAGCGGACAAAATTGGCGGAACCGCGAGTGTCCGTTTATGGGAGCTTTCACTGTATAGTAAAAATTTCGTTCAAATATGTAAGCCATAATTCTAATTGTGAGTAGCTGAGAATATTATTTCTTTGGTATATTTCGCATAAACAGCTTTAAGTAGTCCATAAAAACTTTGCTTTGTTATTATTAATGTTGATGGAACAACAATATTTAAATTGAAATTACCCCCATGTTTTGTTAATTAAGTTTTCTTTTAATGAAAAATAAGCAACCTGTGTGTAGTAGTGGTGAATTTTCATGCGGTGCTTGACAAAATTCAACTGCGCTCCACGCGTTTTCTTTTGTGATACCATTAATTACGCCTACCCTAAACAAAGGGCGCCATTGTAATTGCTATGGCGAAAATACAAAGCAATTTTTTTGCCACATTTTCGAAAACCCGCCGCCCGGTAAATAAAAATCGAGTTTTCCCTCCGACACGTTCAACATATACACGTGCATATTTCCCAATGTACACATCGGGCGTCGTGTTCCTAGTAGCAGTTCGAAATGCGTAATTACTTCCTTAATTAAATGTTACCTCTTTTGTGATTTCGGCGCAAAATGGATTTTTTATTAGATTCAATTTTACACGTTAAGTCTGGGCGGTTTTTTTTTTTTTCCTTCTTTTTTTTTTTCGTAATTTTAATGATGTACTTGCTCACCCTCGCCTTTTATGTTTGTGTTTAATTACGCCATTTTTAACCTGTTTTAATTCCGGCCTCTTTCCCGGTATATTTAAATTCATTGCCCCTAGGTAACGACTTGATTTTTTTTTATATTTCACGGTGAACGAAGCCCGTGCGGTCTCTGACAGTTGTCAGTGCTCTCGGGCAACCGAAAACAAATCGCGATTGTTGCTTTGCTGAATAATATTTGAATTCGTTCGCTTTGAAGAGGTACGATATGCGAAACGTATCCTACGGTTTTTCCCTTTACGTCAATTCTTGGGTGGAAAAACAAATTGAAGTTCCTAAACTTTTTTTTTTTGTCGGTCCCCCCACGGACGTGGCTAAATTTTAAAATATGTATCTTGATAAATCATTCATCACAATTTATCAATCCTGAATTTTAATGTTGTTCTCCCTTGAAAGGGAAATCCGTAAAAGTAACTTTTGAACGGCGCTTCGCTCCGTCCTTCGCCATACACTTAAATCATTTTTGATCAGATTACCGAAACGTCTGTAAAAATACTACACGTTTTAGCTTATATCTGATGCGCACTTTTGGGGCGAAAATCTGTTATGGATGTCCCGGTTTTGATCGCAGGAGAGTTGATATTTATTTTTTTATGGCTTTCACGCGCCGATCCGGGAAAACGGGCAGGTAGGCGGCGGCGGTGCTTTAAGGTAAGTTTCCTGAATGGTGCCGAAAGGTGCTGTACCGTAAAATAGTGGATGAGCGGACCCTGCGGATAAACAAAACGGAGAATATGAAAAGCCTAAGGGACCCCTGATCCCTTTATAATACATCACTTTATCAAATTTACATTAAAAATCGATCACTGTAAATGCTGTGCGACCGAGAATACATCAACTCGATAATGTTCGTCAAAAATGTTATTTTCGATAAGGTAAACGTGTGAATAGTTGAGCGGTCCAATCCAATAGCAGATTAAGTCCAATTTTTATGCAAATATAGTTAACAACACCTTCCCCCTTGTAGAGATTAAAGATCCATTTAGACACAACATTGAAGTCGTATTCCAAATGGCACACATTGCAGACACGGAATTATCAATAACTGCCGTAACAGTGGACAAGGAAGAAATGGAATCGCAACAGCAAAAGAAAAGAGTGTGGGTTATATGACATACAGAAAAAGAGAGAAATTGAACCCAGGTAACATGTTACCTTGCAACCATTGAACTGTATACTGGAATGCGAACGTAAGAGGGCGAGGCTGTTTAAGGAATCCCTTATTCTGTCTGTTACACGTGTTTAAAGGGCGTGTTGACGTTGCTTTTGAACTTATCTGTGTTATTTAATTTCTGATTCACAAAATAGTGCAATATTGTCGTGCTTATGGGTGTCAAAATATGTGGACACCTAACACGCAAATTAAATTCCGTAGATAAGTTGTCTTTTAAATATATATATTGAAATAAAGTTATCCAACCTAATCTAAAGCAATAATTGATTATTTTGTATTTATGTATTTAAATTGCGTGGCAATTATTTTTATTTGGTTTATTTATTCACTGAACTTATTTAAACATAATATTTGAAAGGAGTACGACCGGAACTTCGTTGAAGAATAAAGTAGTTATATGGGTAAACGGTCTTAAAATAAAATGCTAAATCGCCTCAATATTTGTTATATATTTATAACTTCATCAGGAGGAACATCTCAATATTATAAAGAATATGAATCAATAGTAATGAAATATTAAAATAATACTTACAAATTAAAATATAATAATCCAATTTAATTTTTTATAAAAGTCAAAAACATTTATGTAAACAGGTAATGTTACTATTATTTTGTAAGATGTTGCAATAAATATGGTTGAGTTTATTAGTGTCTGTTTTGAAATTAATTGAATTTTGATTACTGTTAATATGGAACATTTCTAGAAATAACCGCTTTTTGTAATTATTTTCAACAATCAAAATTTTTAGTATTGTCATAATAAAATTGTGGTCTAAATTTTGAAAATGTAAAAGACAAGGCACATGAACGTTTACCTATACGACTATCACTTTTATGTTGGTTATTCTATTCTTTAGCATTTGCGAAGTTTGACCATATAACAACCTGACAATCACAACAAGGAATATTATATACCAAATTATTTGGTCCAGAATTGGTATCTTGTCTTTAGTTTTTGTGAAGATTGTTCTTATGGTTGTTATATTATACTTTGCAATTTTGATATTTTTTAAAATCTTTAAAATGTTTAATTACTTTATTAGTTAAACCTTCTACGAAAGTAATTTTAATATTTAAAAGTGGTAGTTGTATTATATTTATCTGTTCATGTAAGGAATTTGGAGAATAAATTAATTTGGAAAGATATTTTAGGGTAGCCATTATTGGAAAAAATTTTAAAATAACTTCTTTAAATTGTCGTTAAGAAATCTTGTGTCGCTAATTTGTGTAATTCTGTTTTCATAGCAATCACAGTATATATTTCTGATTTATAGGATGATTAGAGTAAAGTTAATAAATCTACCAGAAGATGTCGGTTTTTTGATACCAATCTAAATGATAATGTTATTTTCTGATCTTATAACTTTGTATCAAGAAAAGTACATAACAATCATTTTCCAATTCAGCAGTGAATTGTAAATGATTATTATACGAATTAAATATATTTAGGTTATATCTACCTTATTCATTAGTATTGAACAAATAATGTCATCAACATATTTAAAAATAAATGGAATTTGAAAGGTAATTTAGGTATAACAGCATCTAATAAACAATCCATAACAATCATTGCCAAAATTGGACTTAATTGGGGGGAACCCATTGTTGTACCAAAATTTGTAGATAATATTTATTCTAAAAGAAAAATAACAATTTATTATCAACAAACGTAATAATAATGTATAATTATTTTAGCAATTGTAGTGGTTTTGGTGGTGAACTAAGACCAGTAATGTAAACACATAAAAAACAACTTTACGACAACTAAGACAACGATACCAATTCTGGACCAAAGTAATTTGTTATATAATATTCTTGTTGTGATTGTCAAGTGTTAATTGGTCAAACTTCGCAAATGCAAAGAATAGAATAACCCACATAAAAGTGATAGTCGTATAGGTAAACGTTCATGTGCCTTGTCTTTACATTTCAAAATTTAGACCACAATTTTAATTATGACAATACTAAAATTCTTTGATGTTGAAAATAATTACAAAAAGCGGTTATTTCTAGAAATGTTCATATTAACAGTAATCAAAATTCAATTAATTTCAAAACAGACACTAATAAACTCAACCATATTTATTGCAACATTTTACATAATATCTAGTAACATACCTTATTGACAAAAATGTTTTTCTGACTTTTTAACATTCCAAAATTCCATAAATTTGTAATATATATGATTATTATATTTTAACTTTGTAAGTATTATTTTAAATATTTTATTACTATTGATTCATATTCTTTATAATATTGTAGATGTCCTCCTGATGAATTTATTAAATATATAAACGAATATTGAGGCGATTTAGCATATTTTAAGACGTTTTTTACCCATCATAACTTACTTTTATTATTTTAACATTTACAGGTTTATTCCACGTAACCGGTTCATTAAAAGTTTATGATGTTCTATTATTTACTTATTATTGAGATTTGGCACCAGTATCTGTCGATTGAAACTATAATTGCAAAATAACCTTAACCAAAATATCACTTCCGGTTGACCGGAAAGGATGTCAAACTTTGTTATTTAAATAGAATGATATAATTTTTTATTCATTTTTGGATTCTACAATTATAAATACGTCAGTTTTCATTAGCTATCCTATAGCTATATGTTTGCCGTTTTTGAGTTATTTAGGTTTTTCTTCTTTTTTTAGTCACAATCATTACATCATTGAGAATTAAATCTCGGTTAATACTGCAAGTAGAGACTCCAAATTTGTTACGTTATGAATGTAGATATAACTCTAAGAAATGGTACGCCCACTTTACATTCTAACATACAGGGGTGTTCAAAACTAGGGAATAAAGTGACATATTTTCAAATGCAGAAAACTCAATTTTTTTAAATAGAACACCTTGTATTTTAATTCGGAATTAGAAGTTAAATATCAATCCCTATCACTTTATATCAGCATTCCTATACCTATCTTTAATAGATTTTGAGATATGAACGACTTTTTGTTAAACAGGACTAATTAACCCTATCTTTGCGTGTCTGTAGCTGGCTCTGAATGGATTAACGTCAAATTTCATGTATTATTTTTGAATAACCATACAAGAATGTCTGTTCGAATAGTCATTTCTATTAATATTGCGTTTTACGAAAGTGTATTACAATGATAATATAAAACACTTTTGATAGTCAATGAATTTGACATTAATCCCATTCAGAGCCAGCTACAGACACGCAAAGATAGGGTTTACTTAGTCTGTTTAACAAAAAATCGTTCATATCTCAAAATCTATTAAAGATAGGTATAGAAAATGCTCATATAAAGCGATAGGGGATGATATTTACTTCCTAATTCCGAATTAAAATACAGGGTGTTCTATTTAAAAAAAAAAAATGAGTTTTCTGAATTTGAAAATATGTCAATTGTTGTCCGCAGTTTTTGAACACCTGTATGTTAGAATGTAAAAGTGTGCTTACCGTTTCTTAGAGTAATATCTACATTCATAACATAGCAAATTTGGAGCCTCTACTTGCAGTATTAACCGAGATATTAATTTCTCAATGATGCAATAATCATGACTAAAAAAAAAAGAAAACCTTAAATATCTCAAAAACGGCAACATGTAGCTATAGGAATAGCTAATGAAAACTGACGTATTTATAGTTGTAGAATCCAAGAATGAATAAAAAATTATGTCATTCTATTTCAAATAAGAAAGGGACATCCATTCCGGTCAACCGAAGTGATATTTGTTAAGGTATTTTACATTTTATGAGTTCCAATCGAACAGATTAATGGTGCCAAAAGCTCAAATATAAGTAAATAATAGAACATCATAAACTTTTAATGAACCACTTACGTGGAATACCCTGTATTGTATTTTTCAGGTTTCCATTTAAAAGACAAGAAATATTAAAATTAAATATAATTAAATACACTAAGAAATCATTTCCAATGATGATTAGTTTGGGACAAATGGGAAAAGTTAATTTTAAGCAAAACATTGTGATGATTGTAGTGCAATATTTTAGTTAAAAAATCATAACTTTGTTTAAATGGCAATATCCCGTTGTAGATAGTGGAGAATTGCATGAACTCCAAATTATTAAATTTATATCAAATCAGTATGCCACATTGAGAGGATAGAGAGTTATGCAGAAACTAACTAAAACTATTTTATTTTATCATGTATGACATTATTATTTTATGCAACACATGATCTTTGTTTAAAGTAGTGTTTTGTGTTATTACTTGATGCTGTTATCAATCACAAGATACCATTATTGTAATGTAATAATAATGATTATTGCATTTATACGCGTATTTGAATAATAATAGTATAATCTTAATATATAGATGCCCCAATTTAAAATATGTTGTTTGATTTTTCATTATAAAAGAAATTTCTATGTAGATATATAAAAAAAAGAACAAAATAATAAGTATTCCGTAAAAATATTCACTAACTTATGTACCTTATCATTCCTTTCATCAATTACAATAGTATACTTTCAAATTTCTTGCGACATTCCCTATATAACCAACCGTTTATCACACCTGTCCCAGTTGCCATAAGGACGTATGAGTTGGAACCAGAAAGGTATACCTTAAGCGGCAGCCATCCTTTTCTGGCAGGTGCGTTCGTTTTCTTTATCCGGCATGATCATTCCAGTAGTTGTTTATAGTTCAATGCTTACAACAAGCTTTTCACTTGCTCGACTTTCAATTGTCGACGACAAGCTTGATAGCAAAAATATGACAACGTTATTGTATCATTTAGTGGAACAAGATTCACAGATCTTTCTCAATGAAAAGTAAGTAAGTAATTGATTCGTCCGTTAAACAGAAAGTTTGTGGTCCCCGTCAGTACAATAAATGACATCATAAATACACAAACACAAATACAATAATTCACAATATACATTAAAATTGTCAGCTTTGCGATGGCCTGCACGTTAACACCAGATCACAAACACCCCCTATCTATTAAAATTTCTTTTAATTTGGTGTTAAATTTGTGATTCGGCAAAATTACTGAACTTTGGGGCATGGCTTTATATATAGTGCTATACCTAATATAACTCGCGATTTATTTATACGATGTCTATTTCTTCATTATCTTGTCTTTACTTCTTATGTTCTGATCATGGATGTCTCGATGTAACGACAGCTTATGGATATTATCTTTAATATATATTAAGTTTTCGTACACTATTAAATAAAACAGAGTCATAATTTTAAGACTACGAAGCATAGACTTACAGTGCTCGTCAAATCTCGCCTGAACTATGCTACGTACTGCTGCTTTTTCTATTGTAAATATCCTGTGTAGTTGCGACTGAGAAGCAGTTTCCCATACTAGTATCCCATATGAAAAGACAGAATAAAATAAACCAAAATATAGCTTATATGCCACATTACTGTCAACAAAAGCTGCTGTTTTTCGAATTGCATAAACTATACTAATTAGGCAAGAACAAATGTTGTCAATCTGTGGAATCCACGAAAGTTTAGTATCAAGATAAATACCTAAAGAATTTATATTACTGAAATTTTATTTCTCTCTGAGTGAAAATGTACATGTTTTGGTTTTGTCTGTACTGATAAAAAGATCGTTAGCATTACACCAAGACTGAGCATGGGAAATATTTTAATTGCTGACAGTTTTATCAGTATTATGATTAATGTTGGTACGGAGGGTAAAGTTTGCGTCATCAGCATACATTGTTGTTAATTTATTGGTGTTATTTAAAGTACTCATATGTATTAGTAGGCCGTTAAAATAGAGTATGAACAAAAAAGGGCCCAATATGGATCCCTGTGGAATCCCACGTTTAACTACTAAGAGATTACTTACTCTATTAGACAGAGATACAATTTGTATTCTATTAGAAAGGTATGATTTTATTAGATTACTATCTGAAGAAGGCAACTCCGCCAAAAAGACCTATTGTGCTCCATGTCAATTTTAGCCCTTTCACTCAGGTTAGACTCAGGCACCCTATTAAGTTTTAGTTTTAGTTAGTGTTTTTCTTTATGGGGGCCATCTGAACTGAAGTCTTCGAAAAAACTGCAGCCTCTTGGCTTTTTGTATTTGGTATCTACTTCTTTTATCCATTAAATTATATGAGCCATTCCAGTATTCTAGCACCCTGCATTCCAGTAATCCTGTGGGTTCCTTTTTGGTTTGCCAAAAATTGCATGGCGTTTTGCGCCCAGAGCCTCCCATTCACACAGAATTTGGTAAGCGTTCCCTGTCATCTTATTACACAGTCTACAGTTTTCTGTAGGTGTCCTTTCAGCGCGCACTGCCCTGTAAGAAGACCTGTTACGGTTCGAAGAAGATTCCTACAAAGCTGCAGTAGTTCTTCAAGCTTCTTCGTTGTCTGGTCATTTTATCCCAGTATCCTTTATATTTTCCTTGCACCCAATTTCTTACCTGCTCTCGTGATGTTTTGAGTATTTTTAATTAGTTTTAAATTTCATTTCAGGCTAAAGTAAGCACACCTAATTCTACATATTCTAATTGATACGCGTTGTTGCTTCCAAAATATCTAGAGTTCATGATCCTAACCTAATCGTGTACAAATAAATCAAAGGGAGAGGTGGGCCATGTCCGTTCTAAAAATGCATAAAAGTACTATAAAACCTATCTTTTTTTGTGGTAACAATAATATAATGTATTAACTGTGGTACATATGAGGGTATTTTATAGTAATGAGAAAGATAGAAAAGACAGCAATTAGACACACCTCTGTTTTGTCGACTCCCGGAAAATTGGTAAGTGTTTCCCCCTTCATCTCTGGTGTTTTGTACTTGTTAATTTGACAGTAATTGTCTTTTCTATTATTGTAAAGGAATGCAGGAAACCAACAATGCAGTTAGATATGGAAAATAAATTCAATTTTTGATTTGTAAATATAAATATATTTGTATATATTTAGTTTTCTTTTATTAAATATTGACATTCTCATATTTTTCTTTTATTCTACCGGATTTTAAGCAGAAATGGAGGGGATTTGAAAGGGATTAAAATATTGTGAAGAGCGGTAGACGATATCGAGTGTCGCAAGCTTTTCGTAAGCATGGTTGTTGCATGCTTGTATGTTTAACCTTATGTAAAGTTTGACGTGCATCAACTAGGATCCTTAACATACCTTGCAACATGTCCTATTTGCTTGTCAGTGACAACCTTGTGACCAGTGTTTTTAGCTTGTCCTGACATCCTAAGAAAAAGATTGTCTAAACTTTAAATCGTTATCCGGGAAGGAGAGTTTGCTGCGTTGGAAAATTGGATTTTTTTAACCATTTTAAAATGGTCTCTCTTTGCTGAAAATATTTGTTTAAAGCTTAATGGTTCCGCATATTTGTAATATTTTATTGATTTTGGGCATTGCCCAGTCATAGTTTTATGTTTTTTTTTAATAAATCTGCTATAATTGTCTCCAATATTTGCTATCGGGGATGCTTCTAAAACAATAGCTTTTAGTTACCATTTGGAGATACCTGCAAAATAATAGTAAAAGTAGAATGAAGTGTTGCCGAACCCAACCACCAATGTTCCGATCTGTTTGGGAGCTTTGGATGGCAAGCGTATTGACGTCTAAGCTAATGCACACATCGGATCGCCCTTTTCCAGCTATAAGAAGACATTTTCAGTTTTGTTGGCGTCTACAACGAAGATTATTGCGGAAGACAAATGTTAGAAAAGTAAAAAGAACAGAAGGCAAAAGTTATACAAATACAGCAGGTTTTGAATGAAAGCAGTATTTTGATGAATTGTAGAAGGTTATAGATTCACTTTTATAGCATTTTATTTATTCCCTTCAAAAAAGACTCATGCTTCTACTTATAAAAAAAGAAACCCACAGAAAAAGTAAGAGCGCGTACTGGTAAACGCATACCTAAAGCCCATCCTATATTTATACAGTATCCTACAAGTTAATTTGAAACCTTATAACTTAATTTACTGCCTTGTAACATTATAAGTTCGCTACAATAATCAGAACGTTACTATCTCTAAACAAGCTTCCAAAAATTTACATGGTATTACACGAATTACATTGCAGCGAATACAGCAGCATCCATCTCTCTGGGGAGCTCATCCAGGGTCGGGCTCCCCGCTGCTATGGAATTTGATCGTGGACACATTACTGGTAAAACTGGACAATGAAGGGCAAAACCTTAGCGTACGTGGATAATTTTCCTTTCTAATCTATAGTAAATTCAACAACATAGTATGGGATTAAATTCGGTCAATTCATTAGTCCTTCTACACCGTATAATAACATTCATGATAAGAAGGAGCTTAGATGGTCCTGGACAGCTAAAAGTGGAGTGAGGAAATAAACTTGTTACAGGAAATAAAATACCTTGGTGTTACCCTTCACTCCAAATTTGTTCAGAATCGACGGTTTTAGAGAATTAAAAATATGGCGAAGACAACACTCATGTGCTCACAACTAGAAGAGCCCATGGGGCGTTAAAACTTAACATGATGTACGGTACATACATCACGGTGGCTAGATCCATGATCTTCCGTCTTTGGAATAGTGGACAAAGATGTTGCAGCAATCTGTTTTAACTGAACTTAGCAAGATGCCTCTGAGCTTGCGTGTTTAGGAATAACACGAGCCATGAGCACTACTCCCACAGCAGCAATGGAATGCCTCGTAGTCTCCACCCTTTTTCAAGTGGTGATAATGAGATAGACAAAATTGGGGCACCTCAGATGGCAAGAACTACCAAGTTGCAGATATGGTCAGAAACTGAAAATGGTATTGGAACTGGAATCTATAGTGAAGTTAGAGTCAAGACTGGCTTGGGAATATATTCTAGAATTGAATAGCCGGAGAGACTGCAATATAGTCGCTTTACTGTAGGTTCAATGGAAGTAATTGAAAACGATGACGAATTAATAAGATCATCTGCTTTTGATTCACGGAAACAACTTTATTAAGAGACCACCAAAAAGAACAAATAACAGGTTTTCTAATAGCATACGGCACACTGGAAGGACACCTACAGAAAATTGGGATACATACTGAGATTTAGCGTTGCGAACGAAGCTTTCGGCGTCATTCACCACAGATCCTTCCTATCATAGCAGGGCTTCAAGCAGTATATTTCATTCTTTACCTGAGTGAATGAAGCGCTGTGCATAAAGCAAATTTCTCATATTGCCTTCACGCGTGAATATGCAGTGTGAACCGACGAAATGCATGACGGTGAAGGCATTGTCACCTACACTATACAGTCACGCCGTGAAGGCAACTTTGAGAATAGGCTTTACTTCATTCGTTCGCTTCACATTGCAATATTCACACACAGCTATACATATGAATGAAAGGTACGTTCATCACAACACTACTGAGATTCCTTTGTAGGTTTGACCACGTGATGACACTTCCAATGGTTTATAAGTAGATAGAGCAAAGCCAAAAAGTTATAAAGGACTTAGTGGTGAAATATATCGAAGTTACTCTATTTCTGACGAATATTAAATTTACATAATATATCATATATTTCAGGCGTTACACTAACAAATTCATTTTGATAAAGCAGAGGAACTGAACCCTCATCATCACCTTTACAGTATTACGAGACTTGTCAAACAGTGCTGATGTTTACACTGAGACGTGTTAAATAACCAACCAACTATAAACAACATATTAGTAAAAGTAAATTTTCTTTCAGGCAGTTTAATTCAGTTCTTGTGTTTTCCACTTTCCCCATTTCTACCACATCATTTATTCAGTTTATTTTATACGTTGTAACACCTAATTTGCATGGAACAAGGTACAATGAAAGATTCATCCATTCACCGGTATAATTTTCGAGTCTCGCTGTGGTATTTGTATGGCTTCATTTGCTGTAGCACGTTATAAACGTCACAGAGTAAGTACATTTAATTTTAATCTGACAAAAGTCACTCACTGAAATTATTACTAAGTTACTAAAACATTAAGTTTTGTGAAGTGCAGTTATTAGTTACGATTCGTGCGTTGACATGATTAACTTTATAGAATCGGCATGCTCTATGAGCTACCCTAGAGATTCTAGTAATTGCGTTCCGACATGATCCCCACTAAAATTGTACTGGACGCTCAGTATTTAATCCGCATACAAAAGGGTGGGCATACATGTAGGTAGACTAAAATTTTCACTATTAAGGTAACGAATAATCCGGCATTACGACTGTATTGTATAATGTTTATTAACTTGCCGGTGGAAGCGGCAATGCTTTAATGTTATAATTAAATTCTCATCGCAGGTGGTGAGCGGTTTGTTAGTTTTGCATGCTTCCAACTATATAGGGTTTAGGATTGTGAAGTGAATTGTATAGTATGCCAGTGGAATTAATTACACAGCAGTTGGTATAAGTATTGAGGCTTTTATTGCAAGTTTATTGAGAAAAGTGTGCCCGTATTAATATTGTCTATACTTTTTTATTTTTCATCAGCAGGAAAGATTAATTATTAAGTTACACACATGTTGAGAGCAGCACTATATTAACCACAGCGCTGTGTTGTTTGCGAAAGATTGCAAAGCGTAATTGAGATAGATAATAAGGATTGAGGATACGCTTTACTTTGGCAACAGCTCTTCGGTATTGTAAAGATTCGAGGTTGTGGTGATTTAGTAAGTCATCCTAGTTCGAACCGTGTGCTGGGTATATTTAATCTATTCTTTACGACAGATATTTTGAAAATCTGTGGGTTCTTTGCAAATGCAATCTGCTGATATTGGCAGTAAGGACAGTAAATAATAGATATGTACTAGAGTTTTGTACGAGAAAAGCAGAAAACAAAGTTCTCAAAACGTTAAGTCTAAAAATAATTTACATCCACATCTTAAGAATACCAAGCACTTAGAAAGAAAGTTTCCAATGTGTATGACGTGATCATTAAAAGATTTTTATGAGTTATAAAGTTATTCTAAATCTTGGATGCGAGACTATGTAAGCTCAGGTAGTATGGTGAAACTTTGCTAGAGAAAATTGGGGATATAATACAAAAATACTGCTGGGAATGTATACAGCGATAGTGAGACCAATGCTATCACTTATGGGCATTGATAAATTGATAGTTCATTCTTATGGAGTATTTTTGCACCATGCATATTAGGTTGCAAACTAATATTTTCTTTATTTATTCCATTAATACCATCCATTCTCTGCCTACGTACTTATTTCAGCCAATAGAATTTAGGTGAAGTAATGCGGTTTTATGCAGGCCCTTGAATAAACAGAATGTTTGTTTTAAGAATTAGAAATCGTTTGAGATTAGATCTAAAGGAAAGATACCAGAAGTACCTGAGTAGAACATCTAATTTATAACGATTCGAGTTGGTTTTTTAGCAATTTCCCCTGATAAAAATTTACAATTTTTAAATAAAGTAATGTTAATTACTTGGGCAATTAAATATTGAATATACTTATTGTAGTCGGTGTTATCCTATTTGAAACATATTGTATTTTTTAATACTTTGGCAGCTATCTTTTGTCCGCAGGGTGGAGTTCTTTCTCCGTTGCTGTGGGTTAACCTAGTAGATGACCTAATCCGGAAGCTGACTGGGAAGCGATTCTATTGCCTGGGATATGCTGACGACCTTACAATAGCCGCCAGAGGGCGTTTTCCAAAGGTTCTGGTGGAGCGTATGCAAACCGCTCTAAACGCGGTTGAAAAATGGTGTAAACAGGAGCAACTATCAGTCAATGCTCAAAAAACACAAGTTGTCACGTTCACAAGAAAAGTAACGCTAGAAGGCTTACAGCCCCTAGTGATAGGAGGCGAAAGGATTCCATATGTCAAAGAGGCGAAATACCTGGGGGTATGGTTTGAATTGAAAGCCACCATCGCCCTAGGTAGGTGCAGGAGGCTGTGTGGAAAGAATTGAGGACTTAGCCCCAAGATGACTCTTTGGTTATACACAAGAGTAATTAGACCCATGATAGCGTATGGAGCATTAGTATGGTGGCCAAAGGCACGGCAGGTGCGCCACGTGGGCCATAAGATTGGCCTCTACCACCGCGACTGAAATAATTCTGAACCTGCCACCAATACATATTTATATGCAAGGAGCCGCAAGGTCCACAGTACACAGACTTTTGCATAGTTAAGTACCGATAAGTAAATCGCACGGCGCCGACTATAAAAAAAAAAACTGTTAGACGAACTCAAGGAGGCCTAATCAAGAGAGCCAAAATTAGAGAGCGTCTTCTAGGAAAAAGGGGATCACAATAGATCTGAAAATTGGAACGGACTCTATTTTTCATCTTGAGAAATACATTGTTCATCTATTTTCAAAGTGGGCGTCACAGAAGTTTCTTGCATTTTAAATTCCGAAAGCAGAACATCCTCATCACGGTAGTAATTTGTAGTGTCCAATGGTTTTAACAAGATGAGCCAGCCAACTTGGATCAGCAAAGGAATCTGAATCCAGATTTTGTGGGGAACAGGATGAAACAGTCTTCCAGCTTTGCTCAACTGCACAGCACTGTGCAACCCAGGGGCATTGCCCCTGAGAACACATGAAATCGAAGAAAAAGATTTACTTGACTTGTAGCCTTTTCATCTCATGTACTTCTTAGATGCAATCCGTTTGAGCGGCCAGCTTTAAAACAGCAAGAATAGAGCCACAACAGATTATTATGGGGCTCAGTGTACTGTTTCATTTATATAGATACATACATACAAGTATTGGTTTACATGAAATGGTATTATTGATTTTGCCTTCAATTGTTGCGCCTTCACTCTTAGCCTAATCAATATATCAAAAGGTAAAGATGTTAGAGGTAGCAGCCAGAAAAACAAACGTAACTCTTTTATTAGATCACAGAGCTTTCATTACTTCATCAGTGTCAAACTGGATATTGTGCAAACCAATAAGTAAAACAAATAGTTATATTAGCTATTACTTCATGTAATGCACCACTTCCTGCTTCAGAAAGGAGTTTATCCAATTTCACAACCAAACACATCACTAAATATAGACTTTGAACAACTATACATGGCAACCACTTTTCCATTAAACTCCATCAAAAATATAATAATCTTCCTATTAATTTTGATCTTATTATATGCCATGGTGCACTAACAATACGTAAAAATCAACGATTTTGCATTATCTTAACTTTTTAAATACAGAGTACACTTTGAAAGAGCACTTCGGCTTTCTTGATAAAGGGACCACGAGATGCCTTCAGATATAATTTAACGAACGCTAAAACGTACAGTTTTCGATTGAAACATTTTACCATACAAAATTGTTATACAATTACAGGCTTCCCCATATTAAAGTACTCACTTTGATATGCTCTTTAAATCTGAACAAAGTAAGTGATTATTTTTTCTTTTGTAGATCAAGTTTAGTAACGTTTGGAATTATATTTTATCGAGTTGGCGTCTGCCTCAAACCAATCGAATAATTGCTAGACAAACTCCGTGTTAGTGTCACAAACAATGTTTTATAATTTGTAAATGATTTTATAAATACTTGTCAGTGGTATGGATGATTATTCAGTGCAACAACGTGTAGAAATTTACATTAGAACTGGTTCAGAAGCCGAAGTTGGACGTGCTATTCGACGGCAGTTTGGTGATAACAAATAATAGAGGTGATGCACCAATATTTAAACAGTTATGGCATGGGCTAGTCAATGGGGTGAAAATGGTTTTGTGGAGAACATTAAAAAAACCTGGACATTGAAGAAGGGATTCGTACCCTTGTAAATATTGAACGAGTGAAAGCTGCTAGAGAACGCCTACCAGATCTTCTAATCGGAAATTATTTGCTGTACGGATATCCAAGGGAAGTCTTTGCAGAATCCTTCGCAACTATCTAAAATTTCATCCATACAAATACCAAATGGCACAGCACTTTAGCCATCGAGATAAAGAAGCAAAGTTAATATTTTGTTAAGAATTTTTAAATCGGTATTGGGAACCAATATACAATCTGTTATGACCGATGAAGCAAATTTTTACTTGGATGGCGTTGTTAGCAAAGAACTTTAGATATTGGATAGCTGCAAATCCTCGCGAATTGTTTACAAAGATTCTAAATAGTCCAAAGGTTTGGCCATTTGGTGTTATTGGTCCTTATTTTTTGAAGATTAAAATAACCGTTCTGTGAAGGCCAATTTCGAGCATTAGATAAACATGTTGCAAACGTTTCTCGTCGCGGAACTGATCAAAATGAGATTACTAAATGACACTCAGTTATTCCTACAAGAACAGGCTAGGAACTTCATGAGGATTCTGCTAGAATTTTTTAACGGCCGTATAATTTCGCGATTTGAAAATTTGCCTTGGCCACCTAGGATCCCCAACTTGACGACACCCGATTGTTTTCTATGGGGATATTTTGCATTCAGAATTGAAAATAGTATTGAAGTTGATGGATGTCATTTAGAAGACTTCATATTTTCTAAAACATCAAGAAAAAATTAAGATAATAATACATAAATCCAATAAAATGACTTGTACATTAGGTATTAAAAGATTTGTTTACTCTACATACAAGGATTTTATTAGAAATATAAAAAGCGTTGTCTAGTATGAGAAACACCGTATCTATGTATTCTAAAGTCGTTTGATTGGTTTTTGTTGAGAATATAGGCAATACGGTTAAATGAAATCCCATTTTGCAAGTACTAAAAGTAAATATACTCACAGCCTACCAGTATATGTAACGAGCTTTACAATGTCTGAAATGCTACAGCTCCTCCCTCGTTCATAGTTTGCTACAGATAGGAATGTTTACAACAACAAAAATTTTATGAATGTGTTTTATTGGCATTGTAATCATTTACGATAAAAGGGTGCAAGAATTGTTTCAGCAGATTCCTCTTCTCAACGCGTCCTACGTAAGGAGGATTTACTGGCCTGGATAGGATCGACGTCAGCACCTAAGGGATCAAATTTGCTTGTTTACTATGTTTTCCCTTAATTCCGGGGGCTTAATTATATTAGGCTCTCTTTAGCGCGTTGTTCGGATATTTACAAAGCGAGAGACGTACGGTAAATCATAAACTGCGTAGGTGTATGTATGTATCCTTTGTGTAGCAGACGGCTTTTGGCATGAATGTGCCAATTATACATAATGAAAAAAGATTTATGGTGGGTTATCTCGTTAAAATGTACAGCCTGCTGCTAAAATACATTCATACTGAGGAAAGTATGTGTAAATTTAAAGTGTTGATAGATTAAAAGATTGTAATAAAAGGATCTATATATTGATTCTAATCATCTTATTTAGTAAGAATCATCTTTGTTGCCCAGTAGGCAAAGCTCAAGAATAAAACAAAAAAAGTTGATAGTAATAGAGAGAAAGATAACGCGGACAATATTGGGGCCAAATATAACGGAAGAGGGGGAAGTAAGAATGAAAAGGAACAGAGAAATAGAAGATGAGCTGGGAGGAGAAAACATCATAAGATGCTTTAAAGCAAATAGATTACAATGGGCAGGACATATAATGAGGAAAAAACCAGGAGAAATGATCAGGAGGGTAACACAGGGGATCCCACTGGGGAACAGAAGCAGAGGAAGACCGAGGAAGAGATGGGGGACGCTGTAGAGGAGGACACAAGGATGATGGGAGTGACGGATTGGAAATGGAAGTCCAGGGATAGAGAGGAATGGAGGAAGATAACAAGGGCAGCCAGGACCCACAACGAACTTAAATAAAGAAAAAAAGGGCTAATCCACCTAATGCGGATTTTACGACGCTCAGGCGTCAGCCATAATCCACATGGATTGAACGGCTCGATGATGATGATGATGTACCTACATAGTTTTGCGAAGTCATTAGAGAATGTTATGTAAAGTTCTGTATTCACATGTAAGAAAACTTCATATTTACAAAGGAAAATATAGAAAGTACTATGTGATTACAAATTTTAAAAACTTATTAAATTACAATGAAAAGTAACAATAATTAACATAACTTAGTGAAAAGAGCTTCCCTTGTTTTTGGCCTAGTTGCACCAATATTTTCAATAGAAGTCTTGAGGTGGGAGCGTTGATTGGATTTATTAATATTTAATACATTTTTTTTTGATAATCGTTTAAATTTAACGTGCCGCTTGATATAACAAATTTACCATCATTTTCAAATGTATTGTTGTAAAAAAAATTATTCAATTCAATATAAATATCAAATTAAATATAAATATTCAATATTATTATTAAATTATTTCTAATCAATAATCAAAAGATTTACCAAGTTTTTGCTTTATTATTTTAAATAGTTAGTGACTCTTTATTCCTGCTTGTTTTATCTCTTTTTTTAATAAATCAAGAAATAAAGAAATGTCAACTATTTACCTATTTAAATAAGTAATGAATTATATATTTTATCTTGTTACAGTGTTTAAAACGTATTCAAAATATAAATTATTTTAGCAATTCTTATTATTTTTCGATGAAAGCTTGAACGGAGATATTTGAGTGCTGCACATATATAAATAAACAGCTACATCTAAGACGCCGCCAATGCTTAGAATATTGCGAAAACACAGCTGCGTTGTAGTTCGTATCGAACAAACAAGTTATGTATACCGTGTGTCCCCGGATGGAGTTGACAAGAGGAAAAAATCTTTATTATTGATTTTACGACAAAACTAACCAATTAACCACATTTCACATAAGTAATATTCATATGGTCGCGAGGCTACTGCATTATATTTTTGTTATTAATAATTATAGGGAAATTATTTAGTTAGAGTAGGAAGATATCAATTGTTATGGAATCCATATAGTGCTTAGAATAGGCAGCCTCGTGTAGTAGCTTTAAAATGGAGCGCGGGGTTGGGATGATTTGTAATTATACAGTTTTTTCATAAATAAAGTAAAGGTCAAATATGGTCCCTAATAATCCTAATGTAATCTAATCTAATATAACACCGAATGCCAGAAATATGCACCGCTATGGTCTAAAAGTCAAAATCATGACTCTTATGAAGATGTGAAAATCAGGAAGTGGTCAAGTATCATTCCTTGGTTCTCTTGTCTGCTTCTAAAGTATTTGAGTGTTGTTCACTAAAGGCATCTCAATTGCACCGAACAAATAACAAGGATAAGAACAGGGAGGAAATGAGAAAGTACAATGCTCCCAAATCCTAATGGCAAACTGCTGGAAACACGTTGAGATATTCATGCACATCGTCATGTTTAACTAAGTACCTAAATCATCCCGTTAGCAAAATGTAAACCGTACGTCGTGTATGTAGTAAAATAAGCAGTCAATTTCAGCGTGTATTTGTTTTAATTAACATACGTTAAGTTTAAAATTAGCTTCCGTTTATTGCGAATATTATTTTAACGTTTCATAGAACATACACCTATTAGAAATGCAACATCTCTACCTATACAGCGCCTTTGTTAACCCGAAGGCGAACAGGTATTTAAAGACGACGAACAGCTAATTTATCGTCAGCATGGGGCGCCTCACGTTATACAATCAACCTTCAATTTTCTTACCGGGCGTACGTCGTCAAAAGAAGACGAACCCATCCCCAACAGCGTGTGTCACTGCAACATTGTCATAATGTGGGAATGATATCAGGAACGAAACAGAGATCCGAAGCTTCCATATACCACCTCGCCCGGCTATTACCTGTCTATCTACCTTCACCTAGAAGGCGAACGTTAATAAAGCGCGCACGAGACAGACGAGGAGGTTGAATGACGGAGTGAGGTGGGAGGTATCTTAATTAAATCAAAACAATATGGCTACGAAATTAATTTAGAGCCGAGAACCGGATAAAAGACCTTATGAGGGTATGAGAATCGTATGATGGCGAACGTCGAGGATGGCAATCCTGATTGCACACAGGTAAGGCTCTCCATCCGTTCGGCAAACTGAAGCGCAGTTATATACAAACACGAGCTAGCGGGAGGGATGGTGCATAACGTTAAATCCTTCTGTATAGATGGATTAACCCATGTGCGAAATGCTTGCAACTGTATATTTAATCCTTGATATGTGTGTGAGAGTAAACGTAGGTATTCGTTACAGTGAGCTTATTAAAGAAGAAAGGGAAACTCAGTGCAAAGGCGAAGGATTGAAAATTAGCTTTGTTTACGAAAGTAAACAATTCGCACACAACTCTCATGACGGTCACCCCTCCTAAAGGATAATTTTAAACTATTCTAACCCCAAAGCATACGAAATCAATGAAAATCCCATTGGAATAAACACTTTTCTTTCATTGTAACAACAGTATTTTACGTACTGCGAACATCATTGGTTACCTGGGAAACATCGGACCTTCCACAACATTACAGAAGTAGCACTGGACCGAAATATCCTCTGCATCCTCTGCAATGCGCATGCCAAAGGGGCAAATCAGGAGAGGCTGCCCTGCATAGTTTGGTGGAAGGACTCGAAAGGAGCCTACTTCAAAAGGAAGTTGCCCTTGCAGTATTTTTAGACATCGAGGGCGCCTTTGATAACACATCAACGCCCTCGATCAACCGATCACTAATGGAACGGAACATTGACCACACGACTAGCAGATGGGTTGACTGCATGCTAAGAGGTAGAGTGGTCTACCCCAATATGCTAGATAAAAATATCGCCATGAGAACCACTAGAGGGTGTCTCCAAGGGGGGTTTACTGTCGCACTGCTGTGGAGCTTTGTCGTGGATGATCTCGTCAGATCTTTAACGACCAAAGGATATGGACGCAGGGGTACGCTGATGACATTGTCATCGTAGCTGAGGGAAAGTCCCAGGCGTGGTGGCGGGCATCATGCGTAATGCACTGGGAATGGTGGAGGAATGGGTCTTTCACAAGGACTCTCAGTTAATCCCACAAAAAAAAAAAAAAGTTGGATGCCTTTACCAACATGAGAAAACTCAATTGACCTAGGCGGCATTAGGACTGTTTGGGCAGGAGTTACAATTAACCAAGACAGTAAAGTATCTGGGTGTTACCCTCGATGCGAAACTGAGCTTGGAAAAGTCACCTTAGTTAAAACAACGACCAGGCGCACGCAACTATTCTGGCGCCGCAGGAGAGTTGCTGGCAAAACCTGGGATTGAAGCCGAAGTGATCCATTGGCTATATACTGCCGTGATAAGACCAGCGATAATATACGGGGAGCATCTGTAGAGGACGACAGAAGTGTCCTCCGCAGCGAAGCTGCTAACCGCTGTCCAAGGACAGGCATTGCTGGGTATCCACTGGTGCAACTAACAGTACAGGAACCGCCTCTTTGGAGACCATTGTGGGCCTCCCCCCGCTGGAACTCTACGTGAGAGCGGAGACAATAAATGCGATCCTTAGACTGAAAGCCAAGAACCTGTGGCATCCCAATTTCAGGGTGGGAGGGCACACTTATACTACGGGCACGTTGCTGGACGGGCCATTGCTACAAATGCTCACGGAGAGCATGGCGCCCGAAATTATCTTCACTGAAAAGGTGAAAATCTCCATACCGAACAGAGACCAGGCACGTAGTGAGATCACTGCTAACGAAAACTGGTACACGGATGGATCCAAATCCAGCCAGGGGACAAGAGCCGGTATTTGTGGGCCCAGCTCTAATCAAAGGATATCTACAAGCCTGGGGAAACATACAACGATCTCCCAGGCAGAGGTATTCGCCCTTGCAGCCTGTGCAGAAATGATTGCAAAAGGGGGCTACATGAGGAGGAAAATTAATATAATGACTGACAGTCAGGCTGTCATTAAGGCAGTCTCGAACCCTGTAACTAGGTCAAAACAAGTTAGGGACTGCAAACAATCCTTCAATGCACTGGCACGAGACTACACGGTGTCTCTGACTTGGGTGCCGGGATATGAGGATATAAAGGGCAACGTAATAGCCGACGAACTAGCCAAGGAGGGCCTAAGAGACACTTCATGGGTCCAGAGCCCGTATGTTGGATTACTAAGGATTCCGCAAGAAGGGAGATCTGGACCTGGTTAGATAAAGAAAGTGCAAAGAAATTGAGGTCGACTGAAGGTCAACTCCATACCAAAACGCTGATAGGGGATGGGGATGTAAGTTTCTCTGAAAACCTACTCAGGCGCAGCAAGAAAGAAGTTAAAACCATTACTGGATTGGTAACTGGACACTGTCCTCTGAAAAAGCATCTATACAACACAGGCTGTGTAACCGTGGTGTAGAAGATGCGAACTACAGGAGGAAACGAGTTTACATGTAATCTGCACATGTGAGGAACTGAAGGTACTTAGACAGAAGTACTTCGGGAGAGAACTATTGGAGCCCTCGAAGGTCCTCAAGTTTCCACTGGGCAATATACTGGGCTTTATAGAGAACATCAAGCTGCTCGAGTGGAAATAAGAGAATCAATACGGGTGGTACAATGAGCACCTAGCTCAAGTGCCCGGACATCAAGTGCCCACCCTAACTTGAATGAATGAATGGAATAGATACGGACAACGCAATTTTCCTCGCAAAGTCATAAACGTACTTTTGCTTTTGTTGCAAGCCAAATATTTACTCAAATACATCAATATACGTTAACAAATATAAAATATAAAAGCAATTTGCGAAACAAAATAAACAAATAATATCCGTTCTATGGAAAATAAATTTTACAATGAATTTTAAATCGAATTTAAATAACTGCGCTATACATAGATAGCATGCATATGTAATTCGTATAATAGGAATGGAGCAAATTAACGACATTGTTAATTAGCGTAAAACATTTCCATATTGCCACATATGAAATGAATTCATTACGTTGTATGAAATGACTATACAAGTTCTTGATAATAAAAGGTACATACGAGCATATGGAATAGTAGCCACACAAAATGAATACGATAGCAAAAAATGCATGCATTATAATAGATGGTATCTGTGAAGGACAGCTTACACCTTTTTTCTAAATCTTTGACGTTTGCAATCATTTATTTGAATTCTGAATTTGCTGTTATCTCTGTGATTTGTGACTGCAATAGAGTTAATATTCGTATTTGCAATAATGGGTGGCTGCATACCAAGACGTTTCAATAGATGACGGTGACAACTGTTAACATTTATTTAAAGATAATGTAAAAGAATTAATTTTCATTTATCTTCCATTTTCTATTCTAATGCAAAATACATTTAAATACGTTGTCAATTGTCACGTACTGTTTATAATGTATTTAAATGCATACAATTCTTCACAATGCATCTCAAATTATTACATTTTTTTATATATGTGTAATGAATAATACCTATTGGAAAACTGTTATAGACAAGTTAAGCAGCACAACATTAGCAAAAGCAATAAATTGTAATAATAAATATTTTAACTATTTTAATTGTTTAGCTACATTTTGGCAGAATACTTTACTTTACATCTGAAGTTTTTTCAGCTTAGCTTATAATCTAACAAGGAGAACCCGTTAAATATTAAGCTCAGATTTAGTTCTGGTTTTGTCAGATGATAGTGGGGAGCCTTTGGAGTAGTTTTGTAAAATATTAGCCATAGATAACCACACGCTAATTTTTTGAGAACCTAATATAGTTTTGCATTTCCCCTAAGTGCCTAAATACGCAACTATTTTACAACTCTGTAATGACGTAACGGTAAAGCGTCTGGCGTGCAAACCGTAAGCTTGGGTTCGAATCTGGTGGCGGAATGTTTTCTCTTTCCTATACTTTATTCTTTTTAAATTAAATATTACAATCATTTGAAGAAGGTATAAAAGTAGGTTTAATTTACACAGACTATTGGTAATCTTGTTTAATTAGGTATATGTAAAAGTAAATATCAGTAATTAGTAACATTTAAATAACTTTTAAAATAAAAAAAAAGCCGCTCTTACATCTAACTTTAGTTTGACTAACATACATAATGACAAAGCATATGAAGATGAAGGATGAAAATTGAAAAAAAAACTATTTTCTACACTACATCAATTTTACCCGTATTGCCTATAAATCAGGAGAATTAATAACGGGTCACGGTAATTTTAAATCATCTTTACGTAGAATTAGGAGGGTTAATGATTCGCATTGTGGATGTGGTGGGGACATGATTTATTTGAACGCCCACTTACTGATGAGGAGCGAAACTTATATTAGAGATAACGAATAGGTCAAATGGTAAGATTTTTTTTGGTAATGCTGCTAAAGAATTAGCTAACAGATATGCTTTTTTTCCACTTTCCTCTATACTTTGACTCATTTTGCCAGTTCCCCAATCCTACTATCCTCAAATCTTTTCTAATCTCATCCAGCATCCACAGTCTTCCTTTTCTCCTTCCCTTTAGCACTGGTTTAACCTATATATCCTTTGTCATATTACCTATATGCTCCAACCATCTTGTTCTCTGCATCTTAACTACTTGGGTAATACATAGCATCTCGTACATCGTTGTTATTTTTTTGTTTGTTCTTCTTCTGAAGACTTCACGCTCTTTGACCTCGCCTTTACGTTCCCCCACTCCCCATGTATCTTTCTGAGAATTCTAAGCTCCTATATTTCTAATTTGTCTTGTTCTTTCTTAGTTTCGCAGGCGTATGTGACTGTAGGTCTTGCTATTGTTTGATGTACTCTTATTTTTTTCTGTTCTTGATATATCTATCTATTTCAACACTTTGCTAACATTCCTGCTGCCTTGCTTCTCTTTGCTATTCTTTTATCCATTTCTTTTTCTTTATCTTCTCTATTAGTTAGTGTAACTCCTAAGTATTCCATTTGCTTCACCTTTTATATTTATACTTTCTGTTTCCACTGCATTTTGTTATCATATCTGTTCTGTCCATGTCTTTCATGATCATGTGTTTTGTCTTTTTGCTCATTGATTTCCAGGCCATATTCACTTGCTCTTTCTTTCACTAACTTCAATACATGTTGTAGTTCTTTTTTTGGTTTTTGCCATTGGTGTTTGCAGCCATATATTAAACCCCTGGTTTTTATCCCGCTTTCTCTTAGGATGATTTCTTGAACTAGGTTGAAGAGCGTTATGGATAATGGATCTCCTTGTCGTAACCCTTTTTTTACTGTGAATTTTATAGATAACCCTCCCTTCAGTGCTGTCTTATTCTGTGTTTCCTGCATCGTCATTTCTAGCAGTCTTCTCAGCGTTTTTGGTAATCGTGGCCTGAATTAGTGTTAAGTCATAGTTATTAGCATAGTTGGGGGTAGAAAGAAATAATAATATTGTCTTTATTGTAGATAGGATAGAATACGAGTATAAAATTTATAGAACGTGATTATTATTACTACAATCCCAAGGCGAAGATTAGTAAAACTGATCTTGCACTTAACCTTGTATTGTAAAGAAAGATACTAAAGTAAATAAAGCTTAAAATTTAACTATTAGTGAAGGGACAAAAACAAATCATAATAAGAACTAATAAACATTTCACTTATACTTTTTGAAATGGTGAATGATTGCACAAAAGAAATTTGTACCCCGAAACCTCTTAGAAACATTCACATCAGTCCTAAACTTAATTTTATGGCAGCAGTATGGGGGAACATTTGGATAAAAGGATTTGATGGTAGAGTTTTAAACATCGCAACTCTCTCGTGGCCTCCGTATTCAGCCAGTTACTAGTAATTAATTTAGAGAAATGAGTTAAAATGAGTTCTCAACATTTTGAATACGATTTTTAGTAAGACTGTCGAAGGCAGAATGATACACAGGTGTTCAATATGAAAATTGAGATAAAATAAAAGTTTCACATAAATTCTTTTTAGTGGTTTCATTAACAGCATGTTTGTAAGGATATATTTTGTTAAAGTTTATGCAAGCTGATTTTAATATACGACCGAGGCTCTTAGCTTTCGCGACCAAGGGCAGCTGAGTGTTATTAACTTTTAGCGAAAAGAGATAGATGTAGATACATCTGTACATGAACGCTGTGGGCCAAAAGAATAGTTTTAGATTTAGCAGGATTAATAAATAAATTATGCTTGCACGAAATGCTAAAAAGTTGATTTAAATTCTTACTGATTCTCTCCAGTCGGAAGAATTGTAATATTTTATTTGTGAAAATAATTTACAGGTGTGAATTGGAAAGAGAATAGGACCAATTTTCGAGTCTTTAAAATAATATTACTTCATTAAAATTTACAAAATTGGAAACAAAAAGCAAGCACAATGCTACTATTCACCCAAACTGAGGTGATCAATAAAATAAAAACAAACAGCAAACTAGAAAAAAATGAAATCTTTAAAACATAATGAGAGAATTAAAACCAAAATCTATATTCTTGCACGATAAATAAAAAGTGATATTATATCTAATATGTGTACACACTAATACAATAACAATTATTATTAAGCGAATTTCTTGATGGACGAAATATATCAAAATACACGAATTAAAATACGATATCAAAAGTATTAACAAAATGGCAGCAAACAATTTAAAAATTACAAGTACTCACGCTGACCATCGACCAAGGAACTGAGTTACAAGGTTGAACAGTCGTATATATATATAAAATCCTACACTCGATTACGTAAACGCAGCCGCACAAATTATCGAAGAAAACTACTAGAATAAACATTGAACAACATGAGGAAATAAAAAACATTTTAAAGAGTGAAATTAATTTAGAAAAACTAAACATTTAAATAAATAAATTAAACAATTAACTCATTAACTTAATCTTATATAAAAATAAAATCTACATCTGTGAAAATTCTCTGGAAACATTGACAAAGGCTGAACGGAGTAAACATGACAACATCTGAATTTGCGAAAACCGGGGTGTCAGTCCACAGCAGTATCAAATAAACATGTATCTAAATAAATGTTACTTCTTTGTTTTTTATCTTTTTCATATATAATGAGCCGCAAATGTAGTGCGAGCGGTTGGGGTATGTCGAGGTTGAGAAAATGTTGTGGAGCACTGCATTAGCCGAAACTCGTGTGCACCAAATCCTTAATGTCATTACTATTGATTACAATAATTAGGATTTAGTTATTTTTTAAATATTAGAAGAGGTACTGCTGTCATTCTATTTGTTTTTAGACCATTACGGTGGCCCATCCTTCTACTGTTCCAATTTCAAATTCATGATGTGCGAATAACGGAGCAGGAAGTGAGAGGACGTGAAGGGGACTTTTTCAAAACTCAGAAGAATAATAATAATTATTATTTTTGGCTATCAGTAGGTAATAAGGTCTGAGGTACTGTCCAGGTCCTGCTCCCAGAGTTTTTTCCTTGGTTTTCTCTTACTTCCTGACGAATGCTGGAAGATAACTTAAGTCGTTCCATGGGCGCAAACATAATAACAACAGATAGCTGACCGATTTATTATATTTTTGTTGTTATTATCAACAGTCAGGGAAATTATTTAGTTAAACTAGGAACGTATCCATTTTTATGGAATCTATATAATAACAACAGATAGCTGACCGATTTATTATATTTTTGCTGTTATTATTAACAGTCATCGGGAAATTATTTAGTTAAAGTAGGAACGTATCCATTTTTATGGAATCTATGTAATAACAACAGATAGCTGACCGATTTATTATATTTTTGCTGTTATTATTAACAATCATAGGGAAATTATTTAGTTAAAGTAGGAACGTATCCATTTTTGTGGAATCTATATAGTAGTTAGTATAAGTGTAATACCTTTAGCTGGAGCACGGGGTTTAGGATGAATTGTAGTTATTTACTATACCGGTTATAAAATTTTGATATGTAAAGAATTAAATGACTGTTGACGTAGTTTTAGGTAAGATGAGGTATAAATTCGAGATTTTTTTACTCTGAACAAATAATGCAGAAAATCTAGATAGTACAGGTACCCTCTTAAAGCCCTTGCGTATCAAACGTTTTACTGGTTACACTGATTCGAGAATTTTGCTACCGTGAAAATGAAAAGCCCACGTAGAACCGAGAAACACGTCAGCGCCGTGACACAGGGGTTTAATATATATGTCAAAGTTGGGCAATCAGAAACGGATTAGTCGGGAAAGTGACGTGAGCGGAAACGGAAGCGCGGTCATTTGTTTTTCCTCGTTGATGGTGGTAGCAGCATGGTACCCATCTAAAGCTGTGGGTCGGCATCGCGCGTATATGCGCACGGCAAGCCGGCGAGGTAGTAGTTGTTACATGGCCGTAACTTTTCACGCCGGAGTGTCTACCTTAATTGCGCGGCACGGACGTCGTGTCATTCGCCGCTCAGAGGCCACTTGATCTTTACCGTCGTGAAACGGGACTTCTCGAGGAACACCGCACTTAACATATTATTTTTTCCGACACGGACGAGGATGGCAACGGGAAACGTTCGAGCGAACGGTGGTCGAGTTTATTTCACCTGTTATCGATTGCTTCGTTAAAGAAACCGCACACAGACTCGTGTAGTTCGTTGCGGACCGCAATTCGGCGCCACTGACGTATGGCCTGATAAGGGTAAAAAGCGTGATTCTTGTAATGGTCGCTTTTACGTTTACCTGCGTTTACGATGTAGAATTACGGCGAAGCTCTCGTCATTTACTGTTACTCGACTTATAATCTTTGTACCTATATAAAGGAGAGCCGTTTTGCTTGACTTAGTTAGCTGCCTGAAAAGCTAGGTCGCGGCTGAATAGCACAAAACATGGTATTTTTTTATCTCGCGAATAAAATTATTTAATCTGTAGTCTTCATAGTAAAGATGATTAAAAATGAAAAAAAAACTATAAAAATATCCTTATCATTTATTTTAAATATAATGCACAATTAGTTTACGCATACAGGCAAATAGAAGAATAAGGAAGTAAAAGATTGAAATAATACTGTAACGGAACGGGTTTTCTTATCTGGAATTTTTTTGGGGGTGGGCAGCCTAAATTCTTTTTACACTGAACCAAGCCCCGTTTCACAAATAACCCCACCTGCTCTTTCAGTCGAAGTAGGGCCGTTATTTGCCTGAAGATTGTCAACTTATCCACCTCGTCGTCTTTCTCTACTTAGGACTTTCTCTCCAGAACTTTATTAAGGGTACAAATTGAACTTATAGTTTTAGCGAAATAAGAGAATCGGTTATTTTAATAAAAATATATTGAATAAAATGAATCAAATGGAACAAAATTAACAAGATAACAAATTAATTAAAATAACAAGAAAAAAAAAAAAACAAAACACAATTAATCAAACGAATATTTCAAAAGTGGTTTAACATAAGGACTGAGTAATTTTTTACAAAATTATTTATTAAGGGAGAGAGAGAGAACGAGTTAGGGTTTCTACATATTTGCAACGGTTAGTTTTTAAGCAAAAGTTTAGGATACCTTACCAACCGTGAGTAAATTAATCTTCCCGTAATCCAAAATATTATAGGCACAATAGCTTTACACAGCACTTACACAAATTAAAAAAAAAAGGTGTTTTCGAACGGTTTTAACATAAAACAGAAACACTTCTCGAGGAAAATGTTCGCTTCGACGCTTTCGAATTTTCAAGCTTAAGTAATTTACAAATTTTATCAAGAGAAGCTTGATTTTAATTTAAAGTAACCCTCCTGTGGGTTCCAGGTCATACAGGAGTGGAAGGAAACGAAATAACGGATAATCTCGCCAAAAATGGGCTAGAATGGCTTTTGTAGGGCCTGAACCCTTTTGCGGGTTAAGTAGCAGTACAATACTGAAGAAACTAAAAATAAAAATGGAGCAGAGAAAATCCAGCTACTGGGAAAATCTCCAGGGAATGAGGCAAAGTAAAATTCTTCTGAGAACTTATAACCAGAAGAGGTTTACAGAATGCATCAACCTGAGTAAGAGCAACATTCGCGTAATTAAACAGAATACTTTCAGGACATTGTAGACTGAAAGGACACCTGAGCAAGCTTGGATTCGAAAAGGAATCTGAATGTAGATTTTTTGGGGAACTGGATGAAACACCCATCCACCTCCTCTCAAACTGCGTAACACTGTGCAACTCGAGGGCGTTGCATCTGGGAGCATGTGAAATCGAAGAGGGAGACTTACCTAGACTGGGGCCCTCTGATATCCTACACTTCTGAAAGGAATAGGATTGGAAGGCCAGCTGTAAATCAGCAAGAATAGGGGACACGACAGATCTTTTAGGTCGCAGTGTAACATCACCCTTCTATTTACATACATTACATACATTTATTTTAATTTAAAAATATGGAAACGCCCGGTAACGAAGGAGCACGCTTGCTTTTCCTGTAGCTGAAACGGTCTCCGTGAACTATTAATTCAAAACAGCAATGTAAAGAATTTTTATAAACTTTGATTGTGACGTCGTGTCGCACCGATATACTCGTTCCGCTTCTCTTTACAAGAGGGCACAAGAACGATGGTTGGCGTTATTTTTATGAACTTCAAACGCTCTTTTAGAGAGTAATATGGGATTCGCTGATCAGCAATTGTAACATACAATAGACAAAGAAGCAGATAAAATTTAAAATAAATATCGTATTATCTTAATTACGCGAGACTTTAAACAAAATAGATTATCATTTCCTGTGCAATAGACGCTGCTACAGTAAATGCCAGCGTATTTATCATCAACGTATTAATAAAATGAATTTAAATACTTTATATTATAGCGAATGAAATTTCGAATTCTCACAATACTCTACTTTCTCACAAATTCTTTCTCTCAGGCACGAATTAAAACCAGGATTAAGAATAATCATTTTTTTAAATATAAAATTGCACTTGTTAATATGTAATAACACTCATAGTTTGCTAATATCTAACAATTATTATCTATGTCTTTAAATGAATTTACTAGTAATAAGGAAACTAGCCACAATTAATACTTCAAGTATTACTACAAATGAATGCAAGAAGAGATGATGATATAGTATTTATATACTATATATGTTCCGAATGACATGCTTTAGAATCATAACTTATAGCATATTTCCACCGGCTTTATGAAATAAGCGTGAATATTTCAAAAATTATTGTAAATAGGTACCCTCAACCTACTACTTACAACCAATACTAATCGAGTAGAATCTTAGGCTGCATTCAATGCTACACTGAAAAATACAATACTACAATATCGTTTATAGATAGGTGCACATATTGTAGTTTCAAATCGAAAATTTAGCAAATATCAATATATGAGACTTTTCATCTTAAATTCTCATTCAATTATTCTTCCACTTCTTAAGTATATTTACGAATTTCTCCATATAATACATTAGGCTGACCAGTAGCACTGAAGATCCTTAGTAAGGTGTATGCTAATATCAACTGAGTATTACATACTGCTGTGGCAACCCACATTACCGCGAGTGTATTTTAAGTTGCCTAATTTGTCATGATTTTCCGTTTTGCCGAATCATTGTACCGAGAAATTTTCATAATTATGCTTTAGTTTGTATTAATTTAGTTAATGAATGAATTGTATAATTTATTTATTTAAGTGTTCAGTTTTTTTTTAAATTAATTCAATTCAATTATTTCTCTTTTGTATGTTGGCGTATTGTTTGTACGTCTGCGAGGTTTTCTGTTGAAAAACGACTGGGGAATGTTGTCAGGCAGTTCCTTGGTAGACGTTAGCGTGAGTACATGTATTTTTAAATTATTGTTTGCCATTTTGTATTTCATTTTGATATCGTAATTTAGAGATTTGATTTGTCTTTTATTCTGTCCATCAAGGAATTCGCTTTATAATAATTCTTTACCTAAAGCAGCACGGAATATATCCCGAAAGAGGCTTCAACCACAGTACTCTGTTAAGTATGTTCGGTTTTCAGTCTCTAGAACAACGTCGCACTCAAACTGATATTAAGTTTCTCTTTAACTTAGTCAATAACAAGAGCGATGTGATTTCTCTCACTAATTCTTTGAATTTTGCAGTTCCCCAGTATTCTGCACGACAGGCCTTCACTTTTTACTGCCCCCTTGCACGCACTAATGCAATGTCACATGCACCGCTGTACTGTAAACTGTAACTACTTAATAATAATTTGAGTTCAGTGGTAGATATACATTCATCTAGTTTGTTGTTGATTATTAAATGTATAAACAATATGTGAGTCTAGTATGGTACTTGGTACTATGGTACTCTTGGTCTCGGTCTGTTACTAAGTCTTTGTTCTGTAGGTTAAGTTTAAATGTTTGTTAATTAGAGTTAGCTGGATTGTAATAATTTTTTTTTTTTTGTATTTTGTTTTTGATTAATATTTATCACAAGCTATGTAATTAAATTTTTGTCCTGTAATTAGATGTATTATTATTATTATTATTATTATTATCATTAATAATTGTTATTATATTGATCTGTGCGCATTATAGATATAAGATCATTTATTATTTTTGTGCAGGAAGATAGATTTTAGTTGTAATTCTTTTATTATATTTTAAAGAATTAATTTTTCCGTTTTTATTTTGCTGATTCATTTTTATTTTATTAATCCCCTCGGATTGGGTGAATAGAAGCATTGTGCTTGCATTTAAATTTTTCTTTTGTTATTTACCAGAATTTGTCCACGCTTAATTTAGTTTGTGTTAATTTGAAACCACGTGGATTGATTTGGTGTAATTACGATTATCTTCCTGAACAAACTAATCTTTTGCTTTGTATAGGAAATAGCATTGCCCTATTGTAATTTAGAATCAAGTGCAGTTTTTAAATTTAGGCCAGAACCCTCTGTTCACGGTTTTTTTTTTCTGCACCAATTGTATTTTTTTTTTTTTTGAAATAAAAGTTGATTGTTCATTAGCAACTTTGGGTTAAAAAAATCTGTTCTTTCTTTTTAAATAAAACCTATTCAATTTTTGGGGTAATTAAGAAAGTCAGATTTCTTTCACCCACAATTTACATGTCGTGGTTAGATTCAAGTTTTAATTTACGAGGGTAACTCTGAGGTTAATTGTTCTTTTGCGCCTTTTAAAAATTTTATCCGTTGAGCTAGTTAATTTAATTTTCTTTTTCTTTGTTAATTTCATTTTGCAAGTTCTTTTATTACAATCAGTACACAGCAATACGTTTCTAATGTGACCTATTCTTATTTACTTTACGTGTTTTATGGTTAGAGTATTCATCAACCAAGTGATAGTGTACTGATACGATTAGAATGATTCCGTAGTAGTACTGCCAGCGTCTCATAGTGGATTTTCGTCAGAGGCACCTAGAGATATTTACTCAACAACCTTAAAAGAAACAGAAATATACAATTCAAGCTTTATTACCCTCTAAAACTTAACTGCTTTATGTTACTTAAAAATATTTTCATTGATAAAAATACATAAATAACCGTATTCAAATCATTCCCGTTGCAATATCTAAATCGTTTAAAGCACTTCGAGTCTAAGGAATAATCTAAATTACCGGCAATACCCGAACAGCGCCAGCATTCACTATGGAAGTTAGTTGAAGTAATTACGCTACCGTTTTAGCGTCTAAAGATTACGTCCACGAAAATAAATCGAAGTCTTGGAAGTATCGGTCGGGCAAACAGCAAGAACACTTTCATTAAAGTGCTATAAATAAATCGCGATCGAACGCCTCCGATAAAAGAACATAAGAGGGTCACACCGCAAGAGTAGAGCGCCAACTATATAGCGGCGAAGAGCAGAAACAAATCCGTGCACACGCATTTAGCACGCATACAAACGCGCCAAAGTCTCGCATATATATATGTATACATAGTAACTCGCAGAACACTTGAGCGGGAACTACTTGAAAGTCGCGCTTCAAGTGCCTCCTAAATTACAACGGCCCGACCGAGGGGTTGAAACGCGGTAACACGGCTACACGGGCATCCGGCCGTACGGTGGCATTGTGTCTCTCGCTCTGGACCGAACGATTAACAAAGGAAAACGCATTAAACTACGGATTTAGTGCACTCCTGTTGGAAATACGCGCGCCCGCCCCGGAAAAGAAGAAGTCGAGAAAACAACGGGCCGTGACATCTGAAGCGTTCTGCTGGGTGTGACGAAATGGTCGGCGACCGACGACGTTCGTTCGAGCTGGCTGGGCGCTTATTTGCCCTTCGATTATTGTTGTAATTATCCGTTATTCAGAATGGGACGCGGGTGGAGTACGGAGAACAATGAAGGGCGGTCAAGGGAACGTTAAACGCAAGGCAAAATGGTATGGAATAAGCGAAAAATTTCGCCGCCCAGTTATTGTGCAGAATTATCCAGCTTAATAGTTTTTTTCCGAACTTAACCCTGTCCACAAGAGTAGCTGCTACTACAACTCTGATTTCATCTGTTTCTAACAGTTTTAATAACATAGACATTTCACTTATGAAAAGCTAAGTAACTACAATTCATCTTAAACCCCATGTTCCACCTAAAGGTATCTATTCTAAATACTGTATGGATTCCATAACAATTGAAATGTTCCTACGCTACCCAAAAAAAAAAATCCCTATGGTTATTAATAATAATAATAGCAAAAGTCTAATAAATCGTTCAGCTATCAGTTATTATTCTGTCCAAGGAACGTCTTTAGTTATCTCCCAGCATCCGCCAAGGGGCAAGGAAAACCACGAAAACTTTGGGAGCAGAACCTGGGAAGCAGCCCCAGGTCCTGTTACTGATAGCCAGAAAATCATTTTTATTATCCTTGTTAGTTTAGAAGAGACAGCATCCATGTTCTTTCAGTTCCGATAGCTGTGCCCTCTTCAGGTAGCTTCTTGGTTCTTTCATCATGAAGCTGCCTCTTCCAACAGCGGAATAAAACAACAACACGGGCCACTTGTTTACATTTTCCCACCTAACTAACGCAAAACTATGCAGATGTTTTTGTGATTTTATATAGACGAAAACATAACACGATATAGAACTTATGAGTTATTTAAGTGTAGATCGTCGAGTGAAATATAATGGATATTCCAAGCGGAAGCGGACGTTTGTCTTACAAAGAATGGGAAACACAATTTAAATTTTCTTTGTTTGTTTACTTAAGAAAATGGTTTGTTTTTTATTTAAAACACTATTATGATGATTTTTTCAGGAATAATTCCCTTATTATATTTATTATTTCGTTTTCATAAATTTACCGTAAGAAAGATATGAATGGCAGTTCATTTTAAAATACTATAGTTATTAATTTGCGCGCGATGTCATCCTAGAATAACACTGCGTTTTCTTACTGTAATTAATAATTAATAAATATTCTTAAATAAAATTTTCACGGCGGGAAAGTGTTTAAACCGAAGTTCATATGCGACGGCCATCTACATATGTTTCTACTTTCAATAGCCTGTCTTCGATGGCCGTCTGACTCACACGCTTGCTTTGGATTTCCCTACCGTGATAATAGCAGACACCCTTCCTTTGCAGTGCCGAGCACTAACGTATACTGGTGACGCGTTTAGGAATGCATATCGTTGGCTTGCTGTCAAAACCGGATAAGTTACATGTTAATACTTTTGAGATATATCTAGGCATTCGTCTTATTTTGGCTGACTAGCTGACTTAATGTTTCTCTTACTACAATTAATCTTTGGACCGTTTTCTGTTTATAATCAGCTTTTTCGTCTTTGCCAGGACATAATTTATCCAAATTTACGTAAAGAAATGCACTTAACTAAAAAACTCAAAAAAAGTATTTATCTTGTTTTGGTAGTAAGCAGACGATATGCTAACTTCCGCGTGACTCGATCAACCAATGGGCAGCGGGCCAAGATACGGCTGGCCCCATTCCAATGTAATTTTTGCGTAAAGTCCGACCACCCCCCTTCTGCTAGCTCCGCGCAGAGACACAAATCGTCTGAAATCGAAGCCGATCTGGATGTGACTTCCAGTTCCCCACTTGTCTGCATAAATAAATTCAAAGAGTGCTTCGTTGCATCCAATCATGGAAAACGTTCGTTCTGTATTTAAAAGTGTGTGTATACGTGTATTTATCATAATTTTCACAGAAAATAAAAGCTTCCTGATGATTGATTTGTGATTTGTAATGGTCGGGCCACGACCCCATGGCTTTTTAATATGAGCCGCCATTGGTATATTGCGTCACATCAACGTTTTCAGATTTTTTATTTTTTATTCAATATTTAAAATTTAAATAAATTGATTTGCACATACTATTGTATACAAGGGGTAATTCTGAAGTTATTTAGATCTTGTTAATATAAATATAAACCTGCAACTGCAAATCTACGTAGACGTTTTCAACACATACCCTGTAGTGATATTTTTTGTTTTGTTGAAAACTTGAAAGACAATTATATTATCAGGGCATATATTCTAGATAAATCTTCTATTTCCATTTTATCGTTAACTGCATTCTTGTGCTCATTTCGAGAATACATCGTGCCTTGTAATAAAAAGAACTATTTTCTTTCTCTTTGAAGGGTTGCTTAAATTTTAGATAGAAAATAAAATACAAAAGTTCTAAAAACCTTAATGTGACGCAATATACTAGTATGGCAGTACGAAATTATAACTAACCAAATTAAAATATATTTACACAACAACAAAAAATGTACATTGTTAGAAGTGAATTAAATCGATATTTCTGAAGAAGACAACAATTGTTGCAATATAAAAAAATGTTTTAAATAAACCGTAATTCGTCGAAAAGAAGCTGTTAATTTCAAGAAAGCTATCAACGACTACAAAATGTTGTTCCTATATTAAAGATTTCTATTTTAAATAGTTATTTTATACACCTTATACAGCTATAATTTAACACGAATAGAGACCACCAAAGAGTATGAAATATTCTTTCATAAACACGTACTACCCTACTAACTATATAAATATCATACCGTAACCCATCTGATTCTTTAGTAGCATTACCGAAAAAAATCCACCATTGGACCAACCCGTTATCTCTAATATTTGTTTAGCGTCGCTGCCAATTTAATCTCTTAAACGTCATCGATCGCCACTTACCAGTGAGTAGACATTCAAACAATATATGTCCCGCTGTATCTACACCACCACATCAATGCGAATCATTAACCCTCCCAATTCTGCATAAATATGATTTCAAATTGCGGTAACCCATTATTAACTTTACTGTTTGATACGTCATATACACCCTCATTTTGCTAAAACGTGTAACGTTACCGATAAATTAGCCTAATTCACCTCCCATTTAAGGCGGTACAGCACCTACCCTGCCAATCATTATGAAGTTTATCCCTAAACGCTAGCCGAAATTAACTCGCACCTAATTATCACGCTACCCCCCTAGACACTGCCTCTTTTGCGATTTGATCTATTGGACTAGGGCTCACGTGCATATACGTGAGCCCTAGTCTAAAAATTTGCACACCCTCTCGTATGACATATCCCAGGTATCTAATGGCATATCGGTCGGATTTTGGAAATCCCTAACGCGTTTAATATAGATGAACTATCAGTTATAGTTCCCACGTTCTGTATAAATTTGTACTGCACCTAATACAACGCGCCGCCTGATTTCTTGCAACCAATTCTGCGTGAAAATTATCGCAGTGATTCCCTAATTTAAAGTATGTATTACGTATTTCAATACCTCTATCATAAACAACAAAGACCGCCTTTGTACCACCCTCATCCTTCCATACATCCGTAAAAATTCTGAACCCTCTCCAAAGTACATATAAATTTGTTGTAAGTAATATTTCTTAATTCTATAGAATGAATTTGCACTCTAATACATACTCGTCCTTCTAAGTCTTCCGAATCCAATTCGATTCTCATTAGCGTAATTAAGCCTTCAAAGCGTATTTCATTCGTGTCCTTACGAAATTTAAATCTCCTTAAACCCAAATCTACTGGTAATACACCCGAAATAATGCACGCCGCGTCAGTCGAAGTAGATGAATACCCACATATCGCCTCCGCGTATAGATATTGCCGATTCTATAGCGCTCCTGTAAATAGTACCCTCCACATTACCGTTTAAACTCCGCGTGATCCTAGCCGATCCTCTAATTTTATTACTCATTTCTCTACCTTTCCCAGTAACTGTGTACTGAATATGTGCTTCAAAATTTGTGATCTAAAGCAACCCCGAGGTATTTGACATATTTTTGCAATAAATTCTAGCCCCCCCTAATTTAAATGTAGGCTTTCATTGCCTCGATTTACGCCAGAAATACCATTATTTTAATTCAAATTTCAAATATTTCCTGAAGCTACATTAGCCCTACTTTTTAAGGTATTATTATATTGCCCTGCTTTAAGTAATATCAGCCAGGAGAGGAACTGTTACTTTTTACTAGTAATATAATGGATTGCTTTAAAGCTTTTATTTAAAATAGGAGGGTTGGAAAATATTCATTTTCGCAAGTAGATTCAATAGCGTTAGCGTTCTTTCAGATAATTCGTTCGGTATATAGACAAGATTGTGCACACAGGTGAAGAAATATAGATACTTCAATCTATTTACTTAACATCCTTAAATATACCTAAGGAGCAAATTCAATTTTCTTGCTCTCAATATAGAATCACTTTTTTTCCGTATCGAGTCTATCAATCTTGCATGAAATATGTTTGTTCTCCTACAGAAGGTTGCTCTTTCATTAGGAAATGGAGCTTTATACTTTTATTTAATGCAAAACGAAATCAGCCGATAAAAGTTTGGGGTAATTCATCTTTCCTTAATGTATTTGCAGAAGGAATATTGTACGTAGTGAATAGAATTTAAATCGCGGAATTACAGGAAAGTTATCAATTATAAATAAAATATTTCAAAATATATGTCACTACCCTGCTGACTTGCTTTTAACTCATTAATGACTAAGCACAAAAATAATTAAAATTTATCTACAATAAAATTAAGAGAAAAATCCATAATGATAATAATAATTAATGTTTACACGAGAAATAATGGTAGGTTAATGATACTTTAGCAGAACATATGAATTAAATCTAATTTAAAACTAATTAGGCGTGCAACTTGGTTTCACAAAAATTATTTAAAAAAGAAGTAATTAAAAAAATATTCTGTTAGTGATTCGCTTCTGATACTTTGGCTATGAATGGGGGAATTAAATAGCAATAATATACAATGTGAGTCTGTAATCTGGAATAAATTCAAATCTGATTCAAATTTATTTTTATGAAGTTTAAAAATGGCACGTCAAAGAGTTTTTGATTATCATTTTTTTGTCAAACCAGGTTGACGTCTTATCACAATGTCAAAAAACAAGGTAATAAAAATAAGTAAGAAGTGAAGCTAGTATTCGACTCGTATTGAGCGAGGACACTTATTAGTTCGACGTTTCGTGAGAAACACCGTTTGTTGAAAAATCGACCATAATGCCGTATTTAACTGAAACCCACAAAATTGAAATTTTAATGATGATTGGCTACGTAGGTAGGACAAGAACATAAAATGAAGTTACACATTTATTCAGGGAGAAGTATCCTGATTTACCACCCATATCTCAAAGCATCCTAAGCAAGATTGAAAAACAGTTTCGGGAAAAGGGGCATTTAAGGAAAACAAATAATCATCGTCAGAGTGCGCTCAATGAAGAAGTAAAACTTAATGTACTTCTTTCTGTTCAAGAAAATCCTTATATCTCCAGTAGGCTGATAAGTAGGCAACTCGAAATTAGTCAGTCTTCGGTGGCAAGAACTCTTTAAGCGCACAAATTTTATCCCTATAAATTGACAATCCTCCAGGAACTCACCGAAGATGATCCGGATCGAAGACTTCAGTTTTGCGAACAAATGATGGATCTACTAGACAGAAATGTTGTAAACATAGAAAACGTTCTAATTTCTGACGAATCAACATTTATGTTAAACGGTGAGGTAAATCGTCAAAACTGTCGGTTTTGGGAAGACAGTAACCCACGATGGATGAGGGAAGACCACACTGAACATCCAGAAACAGTCAATGTTTGGGCAGGCATTGTTGGTGATCGAGTAGTAGGACCAATTTTCTTCCAAGAAAATCTCAATGGAGCGAGATATTTAGAATTCTTGCAGGAAGAACCAGTTGCGAATTTGGCTACTCTATTCTCTGATCAGCTTGAAGCTGATGTCCAGAATAGAAACATCTGGTTCCAACAAGACGGCGCGCCTCCTCATTTTGCAAGACCTGTCCGTGAGTATCTAGATGATGTGTTTCCAGGCAGATGGATTGGTAGAAGAGGATCTTTTGAATGGCCACCCAGATCTCTGGATTTAACACCAATGGGCTATTTCTTATGGGGCTACTTGAAAGACATCGTTTTTAAAACCAAACCGGAAAATATTGAGGTGTTGAAACAATGAATAAGACAGGAGTGTAGGCTAATTTCCGCTGAAGTAATTAGAAATGTTCAAAATGAGTTTCGGTTCCGTTTAGGGTATTGTCAGGTACCAAGTACATGGACAACATTTTGAACATTTATTGTAGAAGAGATATGATTGAGGTGAATCAGATTTCTTCATTTTTCGAATTAGTTATTGTTAAATATCTTTTTAATGACAAAAAATAAAAACTTGAAATTTGGTACGCACGTGTAATTTGATATACACTTTAAGAATAGTTATAAAAAAATTAGGGCTACCACTTAAAAAAAAAACTGTCGATGACGTCATGTCTCAAATTTGGGACACGCTGTATAAAATTTTCTCAGATGAAAAAGTGGGCAATTTAAAATACTAATCGACGTGTCCAAGCATATTTGCGGAAAAAAATACTGTCTTCGCTTTACTGAATTTATTCCAGATTGCAGACTCACACTGTATAATAAATTGCGATTAGTTTAAAAAATCAGTTCCAAATCAACAATTTTTTTTTATTTAATTGATCGATTGTATGAATAAAATTACATCATAAAGTTTATAACTGTAAAGAAGATGTCAAGTATGAATAAAGAATTAGACAAAGTCAAAGTAATTTACAATCTGCATTCAAAGAATAGTTAAATCATGAATGTATAAACATTACGATGCAACTAATAACTGACAAGTAATAAGAGTTGAAAAAACTGATTAATTAAGGCAAAGGTTTAAAAGTTTGGATAGCAAAATAGTCAAACAAACATCTGACAAACTTACGATTGTCTATATCTATATATTTAAATCAAACATGTCGATAGAATATCTGCACATAAAACGAGTTTATATTGAAATATGTTGTCGAAATAGAAAAACATCCGCATACTGAAACGAAAAAAAGAAACTTCTAATTGTCATCTTCTGCGTGGAATCTCTTTTTGGCATCTCAAAGTTTTAATTAAACCCGAATTAATTTGCCAAATAAATAAGCCAATTTTTATTTAGCCCGCGGCGAAGTAGCAATGCTTGTAAATTGGAAACGTTGTTCCCTTTATGGCACAACAAACGCTTTGTGCTTCCTATATTAATTTGCATTGAATTTAGGCGCAGATATTAATTAAGTATACTATAAGAGACATTAACAAAGACATCTAATTCTAGTATAATTGTGAATCACCGTGAAATGAGAAAACAAAACAATAAGGCAGGGCCTTGGTGGGCCAAACGACAGTTCGCTAAATTTGATTAGTTGTTTTATTTATAATCGTTGGGGAAAAAAATGTGTTCCTCTGATTTTTTTTTCGGCCGCTGTTCACAACATTTCGCCTCTAATTAGTTTTGTAGCCCTTCGGCGGAGGGTGAAAAAAAATTACGGAATAATCTTATTTAGGACGCTGTTTTATAAATCCTGCTGTTTCAATAATAAATCATAAAGGTAAACTTTAACAAAAAAAAATATGTACCACGATTATTATATTGCTGTTACATCAATGTAGAATAGAAAAATTATGTACTTGCTGTAAATTCCAAGCAATACGATATTACTAATAACGCTACAAAATATTGGGAACCTTTTATTATTTAAACATAATTTACTAACTTTAGCGCTTAATTTTTGTGGAATTATGGCTTAATTGAAACAAAATTTATTTAAAACGACGCGTCGACAATTTATTGTATTTTTCAAGCTTCCTAACTCTTTCATGTAATTAATTATTTGTTTCTATTTACTTTTTTCATTTCTCATAACATAAGTTGTTTGTCGAACATAAATTTAACATTTTAAAAAAACTGTATGGGCCAATTATACTTATTCAAATTAACAAACTAACAAATATGTACATTGACATACAATATTTAAACATTTAAACTGACATTAAAACATTAAACAGTTTACCTTATTAACACGGCATCAGTATAGTATTACACTCTTGGCTGAACTAAAGGATAATGCTATTAATATATAAAATGCGGAACGGTTACACACTTGCCCCATTTTGCTGGGTAAGTGTGTAGTATTGACAGTGTTTGAAATTTATTTATTTTTTCTAGTAAACCGTTGATAATTTGTGTTGAGTTAGATTAAAAAATTAGAAATGATAAAAAAGCCTTTTACAAGCATAATATCAGCGATAGCAATTTGATCAAGCTTTCCCAAACACTTGCAAGAACTGACTGGAATAATATAGCATTACTGTCTGCTTCTGATGCTTTCGATGTGTTTTTCCAAACTTTTATAACTGCCTTTAATATTAATTGCCCACGAAAGATGTTTTCTTCTAGCAATAAGACTAAGAAACCTCCATGATACACAGATGAGTTAAAAGAAATGAAAAATAAACACGTGGCTTTGGGTATTATACGTAAAGTAACTAATACAGCAGAATGTAAAAGTTTGTATAACGAACTCAATAAAAGCTATAAAACGCAATTAAAACTAGCTAAGAAACGTACTAATATTAATTATATCATCAATTCCGATAACAAAGGCAAAGCAAGTAATTAACGCAAATCTCAATTTAAAATCTAAATCAGAGAATGAACATTATTTTTCAGCTGAAACTTTTAATTCGTTGTTCAAATCGATTCCTGAATCTATTCTAAGTCACATTCCTTCCAATCCTACTTCTGCGGAATCTTACTTGAATAATGTGAGAATAAACAACTGTGACACATTTTATTTAATGCCCACGAATGAAATAGAAGTCCATCAGACCATTTTATCTTTGAGTAATAGTAAGTGTGAAGACGTGTATGGATTAACCTCAATGGTTTTAAAGAAAGTTAGTTTAGTCATCGCTTATCCACTTGCTAATATTACCAACAAATATTTTATAGAAGGAGTTTTTCCATCACAACTTAAATTTGCAAAAGTGATCTCTCTTTTTAAGAAAGGTGGTAAAGAGGATTTAAACAATTACAGACCAATAGCCATTTTACCTGTACCTTCAAAAATTTTTGAAGAGTTACTTAAAATAAGATTAATTAACTTCTTCGAAAAACATAAGCTCTTTTGTTCTCAGCAATACAGCTATCGTAAGAATAAATCTGCTATTAAGGCATTAATAAGACTTATTGAAGATATAACGAACGCTATTGACACATCACACAAATGTTCTGCTACTTCATTGGACCTGAGTAAAGCCTTTGACTGTGTTGACCATGATGTTCTTATAAAAAAGTTAGAATATTACGGGTTAAGAGGTGTACCTTTGCAATTATTCAAAACCTACTTAAAAGATCGTAAGCAGATTGTAGGAACTGAGCAAGCGTTATCTCGTCCGACAGAAATATCTTTAGGGGTTCCACAAGGTTCCAAACTTGGCCCAATCTTGTTTATTATTTACCTCAATGATTTACCTTGTAATTTGAATCATTGTAGTACTGTAATATTTGCCGACGATACAACTCTCATCAGTAATCAAAGAACAATGAATGGCTTAATTGATAGTGAAGAAATATCTATCACACAAGCTAATAATTGGTATGCTGCTAATAAGTTAAAATTGAATGAGAGTAAAACACAAAAAATAAGGTTTAGTTTGGGGCAGGGTAATTAATCAACTATGCCAAAAATTAACTACATATGTCTACCAAATTAGAAAGATAGTGGATCTCACCCATACGAAAACAGGTGTAACGCTATATTATGCTAATTTTTTTAGTTTAGTCAATTGCAGTATTATCTTGTGGGGAGGTTCTCCTCACGCTTTAAGAATTTTCAAAATCCAAAAAAAGATAATTAGAATAATTAATAAAAAGTCACCAAGAGAGCATTGTAAAGAATTGTTCAAAGAATAAAAATACTGACCATACCTTCTTTGTATATTTATAACTGTTTGGTGTATGTAAGAGAAAATTTAAATTTGTTTACACAGCGCTCGCACTTACATGATTATAAGACCAGAAATCATAGTAATTTGCATGTATCCTACCACAGAGTAAACGCAACTCAGCAGACCAGTACATATCAAGCTATTGAATTTTATAACATTTTACCCGCTCACTATAAAGAATTATCAATTACCACCTACAAGTTGCATGTAAAACGCCTACTTCAGCAAGAAGCTTACTATAACATCAACGAATTTTGTTAGATGTCTTACATTCTAGTATTGATTATTTGTCTTTTTTCATTTCATGCATGCCTTCATGTTTTTGTTTGCACCCCTTTTTAATTTCAATTCTTTTTATTCATATTCAATTATTATATCCGCTATTGTTGACTTTCTGAATGTAATGTTGTCATTACTCGAAGAAAAATAAAACATATTATTATTATTATTATTATTATTAATTATAAAAGCCGTATCTATTGAACGCTTACAACTGGACATATATTGCGTACGTCTATGTGTAAAATTTATCAAAATGTCTTATTATGTGAATAGTGTTACATTTTCTTCACACTATGCAATTTTTACTACACACTTACCTGACTTTACCTTTTTCAAGAAATACTTTACTAACTATAAAATGATGTTCTTGAAAACTTGCGTACAATATCGTTTGGGTGAAACGATGATGTTTCTTCAAAATAGTCTTACGCATATCAAATAGTTAAGCTACGTGTACAAATATTACTGATCTTGTAACATCAAGGTCTGATCACTCCTAACTTGATGAAAGAACCTTTATCAACGCTGAATTGAAAAAAATACATTTTGGTGTAACAATTTAAAGTAAAAATATTTAAGGCCATCGATGACCCGTCTTAGCAATCCAGGGTTAACGATAAAATTTTGTAGTGACTTCTTTCATAAGAAAAAATGTAGTAAGTATAACGCTTACAGTAGTTGTTCAAAATAATTCCCATCTGCTTGAAAACGATTCTGATACATACATAAGGAAGCTTAAGCGATTTTAACATCTAAGTTTTGTAATTTTAGAAATTCTATCAAATATTCCACAAATTTCTTTGCTTCTAATAATAATAATATATATTTATTCAGAATGCCAATCTAACATTGGCTTGAATCGTCATACAAAACAAAGAAATACAAAAATATATAAAGTAATTGTATAAGGACGTCATTTACAACACATAATATATCACATATATAAAAATAACTATACAAAAATAAACACAAAGTCTATTCATTTACGTATTCGCTAATGGTATAGAATGCCCTCTCCAATAACAACTATTTTACGCGTTGTTTAAAAAGTTTAGAGCACCCAATTGACCGTACCTCGCCCGGAAGACTATTATAGAGTTTTAGACTAATTAATGCCGGAGATTTTTTTTGTTAGTGTTAATATGTGTTGTGGAATTGTCATAACAGTTAATTGTTTAGTTTTGTGCAAATGCATTGTCTTATACGATTCAAAATCATGTATGTGTTCCTTAATGTATGTCAATGCTTTGTAAATAATAATGCAGGGGAAGGTCAATATTTTTATATTTTTAAATGTTTCTCTACAACTGGCTCTATAAGGTAGATTGAAAATTAATCGTATAAAACGTTTCTGTAGAATAAAAACTCTTTTCCAGTTGATGGCCACACCCCAGATAATGACACTGTAGGAAAGCACTGAGTACACCAATGAATAATAAACGTTTACTAGATCTTGCTGTTTGAGGACATTCTTTAATTGTAAGATTGCATAATAGGTTTTGTTTAATTTCTTACATACACTATCTAGCTGGTTTTCCCAACTGAGATAATTATCTAATATTACACCTAGTACAGATGCATTGTCAGTAAAGTTTTTGTTTATATTTATGATAGACTTCCGTATGTGAAAATTAATAATTTTAGTTTTTTGTTCATTTAAAATCAGTCTATTCTTACTATACCAGCCCGTCACTTCTTCAATTGTTCTTTCAATTTTGTAATTAATGTCATCTAACGTAGTGGCCTTCATAATTACAGAAATATCGTCAGCAAATAAAATATTGAGCCCGCAAATTATTTTTTCCGGCAGATCGTTGATGTGTAATAGGAATAACAATGGACCTAAAACTGAGCCTTGCGGAACACCTACATCAATGTCAAATTCAGGTTCATTTCCCAATTTAACCACTAGTTGTCTGTATTCTAAATGCGACAATAACCAGTCTAATGGAAGCCCTTTAAATCCCATAGCATACAGTTTCATCGCCAATCTACGCAATCGAACGCGTATGTTAGATCAAAGAAAATACCAGCAGCTACGTAATTATTTGAATCTAAATCAGTGTAAATACATTCCAAACTATGAAAGAGCGCGGTCTCAGTTGACTTTTGTTTTACGCATCCATGTTAGCTCGGGTGCAATATTCTATGTTTGTCTAGAAAGCCAGTTATCTGATTAGAGAAAATTTTCTTAATGACTTTTGAAAACGAGCTTGGTATAGAAACAGGTCTATAATTTTCAATATTAGAGGGATCATCTCGTTTGTACACGGGTATAACCAAAGCAGTTTTTAACGCTGATGGAAATTTTCCTGTTTCTAAAGATTTGTTGTAATGATACTTCAAATATTCCGTAGTTTCAGGTATCGGTAGGTTTATGAAAAGTAAACAAACATCGAACAATTACTAAATTTTACCCTCATTTAATTCAAAATTACTTTATTCAAAGTCCAAAGAATTCGCTACTCCAAAATTATTTACTTTAATAGGTAAATTATTGTATTTGTACACTAGCCATTTGAACAACATATTTGTAGGTTAGTTGAGAAACCAAGAGAGATTATTAAGATTATTAAGAGTTAGAGCGTTAATTTCATCAGCGCCAATTTAAAGTACAAACTATCAATTCGAAATCCGATAATCCCTAAAATGTATTGCCTGCCTAAAATTCATAAATCCGGAAAATCTATGAGACCAATTGTATCAGATACTAAGTTTCTTAGAATGACCACTCTACAGTCTACTAGGCAACTCTGATTCCAATTTAAGTACAAGTAATAACCCTTATTCTTTTTACTTTCAACCAACAGATGCAAATGAACTATCAGTAATATCTAAATCTTTAAAGAACTGTAGATCGTCGGGGTATTGACAATATACCCAGTAGTTTCTTAAAAAAATGCTATTCCAGTTTCGTAGAACTAATAGCACACATTATAAATGAGTCTTTTTCAACTGGAACTTTTCCGGATTCACTTAAACAAGCTGTGGTTGTTCCAATTTATAAATCCGGTGATGTAGACAATTTGAAAAACTACAGACCTATTAGTCTATTAACAAGTTTTTCTAAATTATTTGAAAGAGTAGCATACAACCGATTGTTGGAGTTTCTCAATAAGTTTAACATCATAAACAAATGTCAGCTTGGCTTCATTAAGGGTAAGAATACGGAAACTGCACTTTTCGAACTAACAAGCGGAATTTTAAATGCCTTGGAGAATAAACAAATAACTTTTGCTTACTTATTAGATCTGTCAAAAGCGTTTGATAGCATAAACCATTCCATACTTTTACGGAAGCTTGAGCACTATGGAGTGAGAGGTAACGCTTTAGCTGGGTTTTCATCGTATTTAAACGAGCGTAAACAAAAAGTGCATGCTAAAATTAAAAATGAGGCTGCTCTTTCAGATAACATGACCATAACAAAAGGTGTGCCACAAGGTAGCATACTAGGTCCATTACTATTTATCGTTTACTTTAATGATATTTATAATCTCAAACCCACCTCTCTTGTAAGTAACTTTTTCAACTGTAAATTATGCGGACGATACTACTTTTTTAATCACTGGTAGTACACTAGATGAAGTTATCGATCTAGGCAGCACTTATCTAAATACAATTGAGGAGTGGTTAACTATCAACCAGCTTAAAATTAACCACGATAAATCAAATGTCATCTTCTTCAAATGTAACAAATTTCAAACTCTTCCAGAAGCTGTGAATATTAATAACTGCGAATATCCTGTCCGCACTTGTGTTAAGCTGCTGGGTCTTACAGTCGACGAAACCTTAAATGGAAAGATTACGTCAATGTACTTTGTAAAAAACTATGTAGCTATTGCTTTGCGATTCGTCGACTTAGAGATATAGTAAGTTGGCATGTGCTTCGTATTATGGATGCTGCTACTCAAAATAAAATATGGAATCGTTGTTTGGGTGGTGGTAGTGACTTAAACAGAGTTTTTTTGATACAGAAAAAGATTTTACGTGTGATTAATAAACTCGAGTACTCTCAGTCTTGCAGAGGATTCTTCAAACAAACTAACATTTTAACTGTATATGGTATTTACATTTTTGAATTGCTAATCTTCTTATTTAAAAATAAATACTTATTTGAGGATAATGAATTACAACATGAGTATTCTACAGGGTTTAAAAAGGATTATCGCTACCCCAAGCATCGACTCACACTAAGTGAGAACAATTTAGAATATAATTGCCTGAGGTTCTATAACAAATTGCCATCGCATATTAAAACTGTAAAAAAATTGTCAACATTTAAAAATTATGTATACAAATTATTACTCGAAATAGAGCCATACAATATAGAGGAATTTCTAACCTCAAATATACATTTATAAATTTTTGTTCTTGACCTGACGTTTGCATTGTTCCATTTGTATTGAAACACTGCAATAATAAAACTATTCTATTCTATTCTATTCTATTCTATTCTATTCTAACCCTTAACATACTGCCAAGAACAATGATACGCTCTGAACCTTTGCAAATAAACATTTTTCACTTGAACTCAATGTAGCAAATTAATTTAAGTATGACATGTCGTATTAATACTTGTTGCAATTGCAACCAGAAAAAATATAGGGTTCAAGTGTCTCTGCATTACTAGTTATACAATAAATATCAAACCGTATCAGTTACCAGTAAAATAACCTTCAGAAATATTTGACAAAAGAACCTTTCCTTGAAATAATAACAATAATAATTTATTGACGTCATAAGACCTGAAAAACAAGCCATTATATATTTAATTTCTTTTTTCTTGGTTTTTAGGTCGTCAACATTAAAAACATGAATGAGTACGACGTTCCGCTTTATTGAAAAGCTTTTTCAAGTATATAAATAAAGCGAAACGTCGTACTCATTCATGTTTTTAATATTGACGACCTAAAAACCAAGAAAAAAAGAAATTAAATATTATATACATGGTCAAGATTTGAAGCTTTAAAGCTATTATATATTCGATTCCTTGTGAGTTATGGGGAGACTTAATTTGACAGAAACTAATTTTAAACATATCAAAAAAGTGCGAACACAAAAGCAAAACGTAGTGACATGCACAGACGTCCTTATTTTTTTAAACAACTCCAAATATTAGCTTATACAGCTCGATGTCTATTTTATTATTCCTCCCAACAATGAGAGTCTCTACCGTTCCAATGCAATGCATTAAAAAACAACGTGGTGAGCTGCATAATCTACATATAAGTTCATCATGCCTATTCTATGTATGGCATTTTTTTAGACAACCTTGTCCTGTCACCAAATTCGTCATCGTTCGAAGTTGTGCTCGGTTGAGAGCAAATACATTCAGCTAGTTGCCGAGGTTGAAGACTTACTTAAAATGGTTACCTACTGCAAGATTGCTCCCTATAAATTTCAAATGCAAATTATTCCAGACATATTATTTTGTAATTACTAGAAACCTAAATGTGAAATACAAATAAGTGAAAATAGATTTATTTTGTTTCTCGTTCTATGTCATAATATCTGTTAACTAAAAGCCACCCACGATTAACTTGCTAATTTATTTTTAGTCCCTCAGTTCCAGGGGTATTCTTGGATTTTACAGGACGTCATAAAACGATAGCTTCTGCACACGTCGCTTTAACCGACCAGGTCAACAGACTTATAAAATTAACCGTTTCGAATGTTGAATGTCCGCATTTCCTAGGTTTTAGAACATCTGTTGTCTATAAAAGCTATTCATAAATAATTATTGTCGTCATATTGGAAAACATCTGTCTAAGAGCAACGATCTGCAAATGAAAAGAATGTCAAGTTCGATTGGAACTATTATATTATATGCTGATGGTACAATCAAAGTAAAATGGCGGTGAATGAGCTAAAGTTAAATTTTTGTTTGTTTATTGTTTATCTTAAATTTTGCAGTAATGTTTCCACCATAACTTTAGTCTTTATTAACCTAAAAATTAAATAATAACATAACATTGTTCCACATAGTTTAAAAAGAGGTAAAATAAATTAAAACACAGTGTAAACGGGGCAGAACAAACAAGAATGAATAATCGGTCAAAATATATGCCGTCAAGAAACTAAGTCTTTGTAAAACGACACACAACTGTGTGCCAGAGGTAAAAATAAACAAGAAAGTTAAAAAGGCAGAGGTAAAGCCGAAAGAAATAAACCAATTAAAGGGTTATAGATTAAAATTAAACAAAAGAGATGATTGTTAGATAAAAGCAGTTCAACAAACACAGCAAAATAGTTTAATTGATTAACGAATATAATGTATTTCTGCTAATTAGTGTAATAAATTTTAAGGGAAATTTTTGTGCTGATGATAGACTAAACAAAATCTAAAAGAAGCAGTGAGAAAATTTGAAATTTAGACTGGAAAAATATGTTTCAGAATGAATAAAATTAGAACAAATTATTTAGAGGTGGGGAAACAATATACAATGTAGCATAAAAATAATATCTAAATGAACTCGATACCTAGGAGTATCCATACACAATAAGTGTGAAGAAAAATCTCTAAGGGAAATAGATGTTCGGATAATATAGGTATTTAAATCTAGGAATGTATGAAGAAACACAAAAATAAAAATGTATCACACAGTGGTATGTCCAATTGTGTTTTTCAACATTGCAGCACCTTGGGTTTTTGTATTTAGTCACTCATTTCTTTTACCTACTAAATTATACCATTCATTTCAGTATCCTAGTGCCCTATACTTACCTGTCTAGGTTCTGGCTGGCTGGTGGAAGTAATTCTGGGTTCTATTTTGGGCTTGCTAAAAGAGTTTTTGCGCACAGAGCCTCGCATTAACACAAAATGTAGTAAGCGTCCTCTGTTATCCTATTACACAGTCTGCAGTTGATATCTTCAGTGTTGAACCCAATTTTCTGCTAGTATTCTTTGAAAGTAGTGTCCTATTAAGAGATCTGTTTCAATGGGAAAATGATTCCTACTAAGCTGCAGTAATTCTTCAGATTTCTTTTTTGATGGTGCTTTAATACAGATCTTTTCTTGAATTTGCTGATTATGTTATTCCAGCGTTTTGCTCTTTTACTCAACTTCTTACCTGTCTCACGTGCTGTATTTTTAGGCACTCTTAGAACAAGCCGATGATCTCTTTCTTACTATATGCATAGGTATATAGCGAGGGTGATGTTACACTGCGACCTAAAAGATCTATTGTGTCCCCTATTCTTGCTGTTTTACAGCTGGCCTTCCAATCCTCTTCCTTTCAAAGAGTGTAGAATATCAGAAGGCCCCAGGTTAGGTAAGTCTCCCTCTACGATTTCACATGCTCTCAGGTGTAACTCCCTTGAGTGGCACAGTGCTACGCCATTTGAAAGGAGATGGATGAGTGTTTCATCCTGTTCCCTAATCTGCTGCAGCTGTTTTGCTCCTCCCTTTGTTCCTTCCTTGTGAGGTATTCTCACTTTGGAAGTGGAAGGCTTCTTATGGAGGTCCTCTTTCAATTCCTGTTTATTAGCGGTGTCCTCCCGCTAATAAACGTCCTTCCTCCATTGTTAATCGCACGAGTAGCTAAGGAAGAAAAGGTCCACCTTCACAGAGCCCCGCATGCAGAGGTAAGGCTAAACACAATGGGTTGCTCCAGGTGCCCCAAGGTTGGACTAGTAGACTGGTCTTCTATCCAGCCATGCATCCTATCAGTTCGCCACCTTAGGATTTAGGTTCTTGTTGAGGTTGTCTCCTCTCGGTCCATGCACTTAAGCCAAGACCCCCCATCTCGTTCGGGACCTGGTTTATCAGTTGGGCTTTCGGTATCCGAAAGCGATAAGTGGCATTGTTGTAGAACCCTGTGCAAGCCCTTAGCCACGACACGACAGCTCAGGCGAGGGGGGAATGGTTCACAGCAACGGCTTTCATTCATCCTGCTCCGGTTTTAAATAGAGAGGACGAACTTATAACCGCCACTAACCATCTCGTCTTGAGCGAGCCCTGACAAGATGGCTTTTCCCCTATCCACCACCTCGGAGAGGCGCCTGGTAGGTACTCGCAACCCCCAAGCCTATCGGCTAAGCTAATCGGCTTTTTCGTTTCCTTTGATTACCGCATATCCGGGCATCCATAGCAAAGTCACTTTATGCGCTCTGTCAGACTTTCCAGTTCTTAAATATATTCAGAACCGATCTTGATTGTGTCTTATAGTTTATTAGGTCCCTCAGTATCGCCTGGGTGTCTGTTGTAATATAGATCCACTTATTTCCATTACCCCTTTGATTGATTTCAGTTACATAATGAAGTATACGTGTACCTCTGCTTGAAAGACTTGAAGGCATATATTTCAAGTTGAATCGTGATTATTGTATATCTCACTCCACTGTAGATTCCAACTCCAGTCCCGTCTTCGCTTTTGATTCATTTACAAAACAGATCAATTTTCTGAACTTGTCTATGTAGTTGTATTAATTCCAGCTTATTCGGTCCGATAATTTCCACCTCGAAATTTCTGTTAAAAAGATATGTCGAAACGATGTGATCTGGTCTCATTCTCAAAAGATTGCTTCCTCCACGATAAACAATATTATTGTGCCCTTATCCTGCGTATCTGCCACTTGGAAGTTCTTCCAGTATGAGGATGACTCAGTTTTGCCTCGCTCATTTTCACCAAATGGAGAGAGGTAAGGTCCAGTAGCTATTCCATTGCTTCTGTAGGAGTTGTGCTCAATGCGCCTGTATTTCTAAACACGCAAGCCTCTATCTCGCAAGTCCATATGGCAGTTTGTTGCTGCACCATTGCCCAGCATACCCGAGATGCATAAGTGGTCATGGTCTGACCACCGTCATGTATGTCCAGTACATCATATTAGATGTAGCCTCGATTTAACACAGAATGTGGTAAGCGTCCTCTATCATCCTACTACACAGTCTGCAGTTGATATCTTCAGTGTTGACCCCAATTTTCTGCAAGTATTCTTTGAATGTAGAGTGTCCCATTAGGAGATCTGTTTCGATGGGAAAATGATTCCTACTAAGCTGCAGTAGTTCTTCAGACTTCTTTTTTCATGGTATATAATATAATAGTATATTTTTGATATTATTGTTTAATCAATCGACATATAATTAACCCTTCTTTTTCCTTTTGTTTATTTTGTACGTTTTATTTATATCATTTTTAGCTTGCTGAAGACCAAAATTATGGTCGAAAATTTAAGATAAACAATAAACGAATAAGTGATCGCTAACCGCCGTTTTACATGATGGATGCTTTTTTATATGCATGGGACACCTTTAAATTAAGGAATTACTTCCGCTTAATGCAATATAAGATAAGTGGAAAAATAAAATCGAGTTATTCAAATTTCTTTTAAAAACGAGTACGATCATAAGGAAACAAAAAAAAAAGAGAATTAAAAAGTTTCGCGACTTTATTTTTAATTTGTTAAAGTGCCTTCCGCCAAATCAAGACGCCAGATGCAGGGAGTCAATTTTTCATTCGATTTTTGTTTGTTTTCCATTAAGGAATTTGCATTTTGACAACTTTTTAACTGGGAAATGTTTACAATAAAATTTCGCTAATTTACCGCTAACGTAAACTTTTTATCGAGTTTACTCCCGAACGATCTCTCAATTAGGCGGTTTATTGCGGCAAAGAGTGCGGGATTGTTTGCCGGCCTTGTTGTCACCGGCGCCGGAATTAGTTCTCGAAAAGTTATCGCCGGCACGAACGTAAAGACACTACAGTTGCATTAAGTTTTTTCTCATTCGGAGAGATATGGTCAGACTTTACTTTACTGCCGGGAAATCAATTATGAAATTTCAGCGTTTTACGATTCGGAGGGAATTGTTCCATGCGCGGACTGAGTAAACAGTTGAAAAGTTATATCGTGATGTGTTGGGAATGAAATAAGATAACTTCGCTTTATTGTAATTTGCTTGAAAATAAGGTTTATATTACATAGTGAGTATAAAATGTACACAAACAGTCACAAGTAGGCATTGTAGGCATATATTGATTCCATTGAAATATTACGAATCGAAGTGCTGACTTAAGTAAAAGTTTCGGAAGATGCTTTAAAAATTAGTGTTTAAGGAATACCAAACGACTAAGGAGTACGATACGGAAATACTTAAAAATCAGAACGAAATGCATGGGATTATAAGGACCCTGGCAACCTCTTCTTTCCAAAACCATATTGTCCCTTGCATCAATCTGAATCATCTGTGTCCATCCTGGTGATTTTTGTCACTATTCTATGGATTTGGTAGTTGGAAAGAGAGATAGCACCGTTTGGTTTGTTCTGTGTCCACTGCAGTCACTAAGGCTTCTTCTAGAGTGGATGAGAAATTATGTCAATAAACAAGAGTGGCCTAAGGCCTCCTTTTGCTTTACTTCCTCGTTGACTAAGAATATTTGCGACTTCTTTTACTACCTAAATGTTGGTTTCGTTGTATAAGTATCTTTTTACATTACATTGATTCCTATGTTATTCAATTTTTTTTCCTCTAAGGCTAGATACCCTTTCTCAGGATTTTGTCAAAAGCCTTTCCATGTCTATAAAGACAAAGTGTATGCCTTGTATTATATGTGAGAACTATGTACTATTTCCTAATTGTGAAAATATGATCTTGGATGTTTTTTTGCTTTCCTAGATCCGTTTTATGAATTGGATAATGTTTCTATTATTAATCTAATAGAAGCTGATTTTTTATTGTTTGTTCAAAAACTTCAACCAACATATCCAGAATAGTTATTGTTTTGTTAGTAATTGCTGCAATGTTTCTGATCACCCTTTTTGCACTTTTGAAGCATTGCTCCGATCGTTCAGTGTGATGGCATCTTCTCCTCACTCATGCATTGTTACGATATTTGTTTAAGCACCTCGGTTATTTCCCTATTTTTAACATCTCTGCAATTATTTTGTTACACCCAACTTGAAATTTGCAATTTTTTTAATTAATCCATCAGCCTTTTCTGCTGTTACAGCTCCATGTCTTTTCTTTTGCTTCTCTTCCATATTTCTTGTGTACTGTAATGCTTTCGTGTATTTTTTTTACTTAAGCATTTCGTCCACTTTCGCTTTTCATTTGCTCTTTCAAATTTTGAGACTGCCATTTCGTTTGCATTTTACTCTTGTTATTTCCGAATAACTCCACAAACTGTTTTTGCTATTTTCAGTAATATGTCTTTATATTGACTTCAAGCTTTCTTTAGATCAGCGTTTCTCAACCTGGGGATCGCGGCAAAGGCGAACCGCGACATAGTAAACAAGAATACAATTATTTTATGAGAATACAGCTTCGGTTCGGGAATATATTCAAGAACTGAATAGCCAGACGGTTCGCAATAAGGTGACTTTGCTCTGGCTGCCCGGACATTCGGCATCAAAGGAAACGAAAAAGCCGATTAGTTAGTGAGAAAGGGATTATCGGCTTTGCATATAAGCCCAGAACTTGTTCTAAAAGTGCCTAAAAATACAGCACGAGAGCAGGTAAGAAGTTGAGTCAAAGAGCAACACAAAGAACGCAGGAATAATATAATTAGGTAAATTCAAGGAAAGACCTTAGTACAGCACCATCAAAAAAGAACTCTGAAGAACTACTGAAGCTTAGTAGAAATCATTTTCGCAGAACACTCTATACTGAAAGGACACTTGAGACCAACCCTGAAGATACCAACTACAGACTGCATAATAGGATGACAAGGAACACCACATATTGTGTGAATAAAAGGCTCTGGACGCGAAAACACTTTTAGCAAGCCAAAAATAAATCCAAAATATTAGTTCGACCAACCAGATCTTTACAGATTACTGCAGGGTATTAGAATTGCTACCAGCGAATTCTCAGGGCGTATTAAGTAGTAGCAATTTCCCAGAGCATGAGACCAGATTGAATAATAATAAAAAGTGAATATTGCTTACAAAAGATTATTAATATTAAATAAAATAAATGATTGCAAAGTACCAAAGGATGGGAAAGAAGGATAAATAAAACAACGTTTATAATTTATTTCCCACGCTGCGACTATCGGAGTCGTTTCGGCCAGGGAGGCGCCGGAGAGATGTCGGATTGAGCGCCACTGGGTTGAGTCAGCTGTTGCCTTCGCTGGCCCGACGCTGTCGCCCGGTAATTTAACCACAGCCCAGAATGGCTATTTACCAGTCGGGGAAACAAGTGATTGGTACTTGCAGAATTTTTGATTTATTGTTAAATAATTAAATTAAATGAAAAGGTTATTTAAATGACAAGAAAAAAAACTAGTGCGCCAAGGTCGATAAAATTCAATTAAATAAAACTCAGAGAGACTATATAAACAGTTATATTGACACGTGATTCGGTGAGGCCAAGTATTACATAATTACAACGTATAAATATATGACATGAACTGGTGGGAGTGCCGGGTTATTATTAAAAATTTTGTATTATTAAAGGAACAAGAAAATAAAATCTACTTACTCGATCGAGCATGCAAATGACTACGACTACCATTTTTTAAGGTGAAAAGATAAAGGAAGCAACAATTAAAATGATTTCACAAGTTACGTTAAATTTGGACAATGACAGCAAGACTAGAATATTAAAAAAAAGAATTACGTTAAATTGATTATGACAGCAAAGACCGAATATAAACAAAAAATTACGTTAAATTATTATTACTCCAATGGTAGTTCGTTACTACAAATACAAAAGCAAATAACTCTTAAAATTAACTTACATGTAACAAAACAATGCACAAACGGTTGATTGTCACCATACCAGGGGAGGGTGAGGAAGAAGTAGAAGAGAGCCGGTGGATGAAGAAAGAAAGCCCGGGTCCAGGGACGACTTAGGGCGGCGGTGCTCGCGAAATCCGCGTCAGCGGGGCTCCAAAAGAAGTCTTCGTAGTCAAAACACAGGGACTCAAACGGCTTCTGTGGAGTGGTTTCCTTACGACCAGAGATCCCCCACAGGGGTTACCGAACGGGTAAATTTGGTCGAAAAGGGGTGCAGCAGGGCGTCGCCTCTTAGACTCGTAGGTCTACACAGTTAGCGGGCTGGAGTGTAAGTGAAAATTCAGAAGGGGAGAGGAATCTAGTTCCCGCGCTATGCCATTAAGTAGACAATAGGATCCGAGTATCGAAGATTTGCACGCGGTCTGTTTGTGCGAAATTCTAACGTTTCAAATACAGTGCGCACAAAAAAAGGTGCAACAATTAACAAAAATGAATAAATTCGGAGCTAATTATGAACGGAGTTTAATGAAATTTACGATATCAATGCATCTAAATAGATACGAACATTTGACAATTTAAGAATTTAGAAAAAGGTCACAAATAAAGCGGTACATTACAAAAAAAACAACTTCAAGGTTAAACGTCACGTTATACGAAATAAGTAAATAGCGAAATTCTCGGTAACTAGTAAAGGTCAATGAACTTAGATGATTTCAGAAAAGATAGAGTACAGTTGGAGAAATAGGAAAAGGTGTTTTCAACACGTAACAGAATACAGGAATGACTGTACAATTTAATGGGTTAAAAGAAATGAGTCACGAAACTCAAAAAGTCAAGATGCTGCACTTCCACAATAAAAAAAAAAAATGGGTCGTACCACTGTGTGGCAGATTCTTAACTTTGTGTTTCTTGATACACTCTTGGATTTAAATACCTAGGTCACTTCAACATCCATTTCTCTTAGAATTTCTGATTTTTCTTCGCAATTATTCTGTATGGATACTACGAGGTATCTGAATTCATTTAGGTATTATTTTTATGCTACATCGTGCATTGTTTTCCCAACTCTAAATATTCTGTTGTAATTTCATTCACCCTGAAGCCTCATTTTTCCAGACTAACTTTCCAATGTTCTCACTGTTTCTTTTAGGTTTTGTCCAATCCATCATTGGCATACGCCATTTGTTACTATTACATGCAAAATTAATTTATCTTCTATATAAACTTGTTTACAGCTTTCAATAGCTGTACTTCTTGAAGCCAAAGCAGTTCATCGCCTCACCACTGTTGTACTGTTGTTCCTCTTCACACTCATAATAAATTACGTTTCATAATATCTTATAGCTACATATTTACGCCTCAATAATCCCGAATACGTTTCAGCCGAATCTCCTTTCGTGCCGAAGAGAAATTTATAATCGCGAAAACGACGCGTGGAAGAAAGCGGGTGGCGTTTGGCGTATATGCGGGAACAGGTGCGAGATGCTTCTACGCCGCGCCGCAACCACGTAGGAGACCATAAGGACAAATTAGCGGGGGTTCTTCGCTAATGATTACCGCGAGAACACGCCAGAACCTGAAAACGCCGCCGAACAAAACATCTTTTGTTGAGGACAACAAATACTCATTTGTAAATGAGATCGTTCCAGTCGAACGACGTCGGAACACGTAAAAACTTAATTTCTATCTCGTCTTCTGCGCGCACCCTTTGTGCGGACGTTCCAAACCGCGCCACGTGGCAAGGGTCGCGCACACAATCGCGTCCCGCGAAATGTTAACGTCTAATTGGGAGGATAACCTTAAATTAGATCGAGGCTCTAACGACGTGGTAATGTTTCGGTGGTGATGTTGAATGAAATGTGTATCATTAGCTGCTGGAAAATACTTGAAGCGCAATAGATATGGTATTGGAAGTATATAAGGAATTTTTATGAATTTTGTATTCGTTTGACTATTATTATATTATACAGGGTTTTCCACGGAACTGGCTGGTTAGAAGTTTTCCGGCTTAACGAAATTCCTCAGTTTTAAAAAATTGGGGTTTGCAACAGTTTGGCACTTACTTTCTTTCTAAAATATTTTCACCTTTTTTGCACTTCCGGTTAACCGGAAGTCGCCACGAACTTTGTTATTTTAAATGGAACAGCCCATATATTATTATATTTTTGAATTTACCATAAAATTCTATGACGATTACCATTAGGGTATCTTATACCTATCTTCAACTGTTTCTAAGATATTACGATTTTTGTTAAAATTTTGACATTTACATTGTTGTATGTAATTGATTAATTCTCACTTGATTTAAGTGTCAGAAATCTCCGACTTTGAAATCAACAAGTACTAACATTGTTTTACCAAAACGTAGAAAAAAAAAATCAGTGACATTATACAGGGTGTTTGAAAATTAGTGACATATCCAAGAATTTTGAATGTTGCAAAACTTAATTTTTTCAAATAGAACACCCTATACATTTTTCTATTTTTGGATGTACAATTAAATTCTATACCGAATTGCTGTAGCATTCCCTATACCCATCTTCAGTAGTTTTCTTTTAAATTACTCGTTTTGTTTATTACCGCTTTCAAATGGCCGAATAATTTCTATCTGGTGGGCCATGACATTAACATCACAACAATTTATTATTATTAGTAAATATTATTATTATAACCATTGTTTGTTACACGTCGCGTGTTCAGATGGATGCATATTATTGTGGAACTTATGAATTAGATAATGAAAAATATTGAAGGAGCTTATTTTAACCTGGATACTTTAAATTTATTTTAGATTCACTGAGAATGCAGGAAGAACTTATAGAGAATTCAATGTAATTAAAGGAATTATTGGTTGTTAATATATCTAAAGAATCCAGAAAATTTTGAAATGATTTCTCTAATAGCTTGGTTTCAAATTAAGGAAGTGGCATAAACGATAACGACGACAACATAACAAAATTGTTTCACTAAAACGTAGTGTGCTTGTCAGACAAATGTTTTAAAGTTTTTGATATTAAAGTATTTCAAAATTATAAGGTTTTTTATGAAGAATATTTAGATACATGCATACTAACAAATGCAATTTACAAGCAGCATAAACTTGAACCATGACATAGAGCATCAAAAAGAAAAATGCTCAATGTGAATTCCGTTTACGTCCAAGCATTTTATTATTCGACGTCTTAATGTGTCGCCTTATACTTCTTCTCACTTCAACTGGGTCTAATTCATCAAACGTTCTCGTCACACGAATCATTAAATCTTGCTTGGTAGTACCGAAAGTTGCGTACAGTGTGTAATCTGTGTAATGTATTATTTCAAGTTTTCTGAATTTTATTAGATATATTAGCCGAAAATAAATTCCTATAATTACCGTAAATTCTCTATAAGTTCATCCTGCATTCTCAGTGAATGTAAAATAAATTTAAAGTATCCAGGTTAAAATAAGCTCCTTCAATATTTTTCATTATCTAATTCATAAGTTCCATAATAATATGCATTTATCTGAACACGCGACGTGTAACAAACAATGATTATAACAATAATACTTACTAATAATAATAAATTGTTGTGATGTTAATGTCATGGCCCATCAAATAGAAATTATTCGGTCATTTGAAAGCGGTAATAAACAAAACGAGTAATTTAAAAGAAAACTACTGAAGATGGGTTTAGGGAATGCTACAGCAAATCGGTATAGAATTTAATTGTACATCCAAAAATAGAAAAATGTACAGGGTGTTCTATTTGAAAAAATTAAGTTTTGCAACATTTAAAATTCTTGGATATGTCACTAATTTTTAAACACCTGTATAATGTCACTGAATTTTTTTTCTACGTTTTGGTAAAAACAATGTTAGTACTTGTTGATTTCAATGTCGGAGATTTCTGACACTTAAATCAAGTGAGAATTAATCAATTACATACAACAATGTAAATGTCAAAATTTTAACAAAAATCGTAATATCTTAGAAACAGTTGAAGATAGGTATAAGATACCCTAATGGTAATCGTCATAGAATTTTGTGGTAAATTCAAAAATATAATAATATATTGGGTGTTCCATTTAAAATAACAAAGTTCGTGGCGACTTCCGGTTAACCGGAAGTGTAAAAAAGGTGAAAATATTTTAGAAAGAAAGTAAGTGCCAAATTGTTGCAAGCCCCAATTTTTTAAAACTTAGGAATTTCGTTAAGCCGGAAAACTTCTAACCAGCCAGTTCCGTGGAAAACCCTATATATATTTTTTGTTGATTTATTATAAAAAAGAAAAAGTTCTTTGAATATTTTATTTATAAGAGAATTTGGATAACTATTTTGTTTTAAAATATCTTTTTTGCTTTATTGATAGTATCAGATGGAAAAACTTTTTATGATAACGATTGTTACCTAACAAGCATTGTCGTTTTTATCCTCGCCAATGGAAAGTTGCAGGTAGTATTTAATTTTGGAAAAATAAACTTAAATTACAAACGACAAGCGTTCATTACCAGATATAACTGAAATATACTTACTGCAGTTCAGTATTTTTCACCTCGACTTAACATAAAGATATTATCAAGTAGAATAGGCTAATGATAGCATTCTTGACAAACGACAGTATCAAATAAAAAGGTTACCAAATTGGATTCTTATTTTGCACGCTTAGATTTTTTTTTTATTTTAAAATGATACAGCATTGTAATAAAAGCTTAATTTAAGTTTTGTCTTCTACTCAGTACATACACTTGAAGAAAATAATAACCAAACGATTCAAGCTTGAGCAAGCAAGAGAGAAAATATCGACTCCTCCTTGTAATAGAAGGGACCCGATATCTTCTCTCTCACTCGCTTCCGCTCGCATCGTTCGGATACTTTTTTCTTCAAGTGCTATGGTAACTGAAGTTTTAGAAAGAAAAGAAATTATTAAAAATCATGGCAATCCAAAGCAGATTATTAATACCATAAAATGATTTGTAATATTTGCAAATCGCTAAAGCATATGTGGGCAACAACCGGCTGGATCCGGCCCGCTGTAAGATTTGATCCGGCCCGCGAGACATTTTGAAAAACCCAATTAAAAAAAATTACTATTACTACCTACTCTACTCACTCCAAGTGAGGAAGATCGAGTGATATGGGGTTTGTCGCTTGCTCCTGCGGAATCAAGTGAGCGAGCAAGCCGTGTGGCGGCGATCATCAAAGAGTGAGGCGGCAAACATCAAAGCCTTTGTTGTTTGCCGCCTCATTGGCGGCGCAACAAAAGATTATAGTTTCTCAAATGTTCTACATTAGACCATTCTAGATCATTCCTTCATTTTGCCTATATAAGCGGGTGGATGGCCCGAACTTTAGTTCAGTTCTATTTGAGCTACCGAGGTGATAACTTCGACAAGCGACATCCTAGCGAACTGCTGGTGCCGTCAATTTGCTTTGTGACTTTGCGTGCATCTTGAGTGCTTACTACTTATATTTTGTTATTAAGTTTATCGAACGAAAAGTAAACGAAAATGATGTCTGGTGGAAAAAACCGAAAAGTAGATACAGAGGGTCGCTAGTTTCAAGAAAAATGGACTGAAGAATTCTTTTTTATCTTGCACAATGGCAAGCCTACTTGTTTGCTGTGTAATGAATCCATTTCAGTGATGAAAGAATTCAATATTTCAATATATTTTGAATCATTTTAGCATTAGACGAGAGCACCGATTTGTCTGACACAGCTCAACTGGCTATATTTATTCGAGGTGTTGATAAAGAGTTCACTGTTACTGAGGAATTGCTTGCTTTGCAGCCGCTAAAAGGAACCACTACAGGAGAGGACATTTTTAATGAAGTTGAAAAAGTATTCACAAGTTTTGGTTTGCCATGGTCAAAATTAGTTGGTGTATACACAGATCGTGCACCTTCTATGCTCGGCTTACGTAAAGGTTTCATCGGAATTTTGTACGCAAAAGCAACTGAATTAAATGTGCAAAAAGATGATTTGATAGTCCCTCATTGCATTATCCACCAACAGAACTTGTGTTCTAAGTCCATTCGACTCCAGAATGTTATGAATGTGGTAGTAAAAACCATCAATTTTATTCGATCCCGAGGGTTTAACCTTCGTCAGTTCAAGGCGTTTTTGGGTGAAATATCAGCCGGATATGACGACGTAACATATTATTGTGAAGTCAGATGGATAAGCAAAGGAAAAATGCTGAAACGGTTTTACGAGCTTAGAAATGAGATAGCAGATTTTATGCAAATAAAAGATAAACCACTATCTGAATTGAGTGACCCAAAATGGATATGTGACTTAGCATTTCTGGTCGACCCTACAGACCATTTGAATGATTTAAATTTGAAACTTCAAAAACAAGGACAGTTAGTAAATGATTTGTACAGCCATTTGAAAACGTTTCAAAACAAAATCCGCTTGTGGGAGGCTCAGTTGCTGTCTGGTAACAGTTACCATTTCACCACGCTCTCTGCGATGAAAATACTGCTTATGCTCAATATGCTGAAGAACTCAAGTTACTGTCGGAGCAATTTTCGAACAGATTTAGCGATTTTAAAAACATGGAAGACAGTTTCAATTATTAGCTACTCCAACAAAAGTAATATACAAATGCTGCAATACACTTGCAAATGGAGTTGATCGAGCTTCAAGAAAAACTCACTCCTAAATCTAAATTTGAAGACGTGGAGTTGTGCGATTTCTACAAAAAATACCTCGAAGAAGACCATTTTTCAGAGCTTAGAAAATTCGCAAGAGGATTGATTTGTGCGTTTGGCAGTACTTATAAATGCGAACAGTTCTTTTCAATGATGAAAGTTAATAAATCAAAACATCGTACAAGGCTGACTGACGATAATTTGGAAAATTCTTTACATCTTTGTATCAGTGGAATTCATCCAAACATCGATGATTAAGTTTCCCAAATTCAAGCTCAAGGGTCTTATTGATTTCGTTGTCGCTATTTAAGTTTCGTAGTTTGTAATAATTCCAAATTTCACGATTTAATTATAATGTTGTACCTATTTTTTTCATTTCATTTTCTTATTTTAATAATTATTGCATTATAATAACAATGTCGTATTATTTCATGTCTGATATCTACCGCTAAAAATTATGAGCACTACTTTAAAATGCACTACTTTTAAACGCGGCCCGCGAACGTATTTGCACACTAAAGTTTGGCCCACAACATGTCAAAGGTTGCCCATACTTGCGCTAAAGGATATTTACTTTGTAAAAACTTTGCTGATACAGCGATATTTTTTAATGATACCAAAATTAGTAGTCCTAAATTTTTTCAGAGATTAATATTTTTCATTTAATAACGAATGCCTCAGCGAAAGCTCATATCGAAAAAAGCAAATCATATTATTTAGTTACCATGGCAATATAATAAACTTCACCTATACAAATAGTTAATCAAATATATTACATATTACACCAGAAAAAAGCGGAATATGTAGACTATGTAAATTTACCACCAATAATTTTATTAGCTGTGTATAAATCTGTATTAAAATACCAGATAAATTCAGCCACATGATAAAAGTGAAATATAAACCGCGGCATTTTCTATTATATCAATTAATTTAATGCTGTGCATATTTCAACTGTAAATTAATATTTGCATTTCCTATGTGTTTTTTTTTAGAACGGCAAACACGTTTGCAAATTATTAATAAATATGAAACTGTGGTTGGAGTGTTATTTGGATATTTTGCTATCCTTTAAGCTAGGTAAATGATATGCACCATGTCTGCGCGGTAACAAAACGTTACCAATACATAGCAATACATACCAATTTCGTTCAATTACCACGTTGACACTCTGTATACTCTGTTGATATTAGACGGTCTACACCTAGAACGATTGATTTGATTTTTCGGCATCAGGATGACTATATATAAAGCAAGCTATGGTAAAAATGTGAACTAATATTTAATAACTCTTTGCCGAAAAAAAGCTTGTCTCTTAGTTTTTTTGTAAACCAACCTATTTATAAGAGCTGACTAATACAGAAATGTTTAGTTATTGCGCGTTCATCTACGAGTGTTAAGCATAACAAAATGCCTAGATTTCGAAGACGTCAAATTCAGCCTAAAGTTAGGCTGAAAACTCAAGTCTACAATTGGGCCGAAAACTCAGCCTAAAATTGTGTTGAAAGCTCAGCCTAAAAATTAGGGTGGAAACTCAGCCTAAAATTAGGCTGAAAGCTCAGTCTAAAATTATGCTGAAAGCTCTGCTTGACAAAATTAGGCTGAAAGCTCAGTCTAAAATTAGCCTGAAAGCTCAGCCTAAAAATTTTGCTGAAAGCTCCTTCTAAAAATTAGACTGAAAGCTCAGAAAAAAATCGATAATTTTTTTTAAGTAATTATTTAAATTAATAATAATAATTGTATGATTGTAATCTATTTACAGGACAATGGTAGGATAGATAGCTTATGCAGTAAGACTACAATGCATTACAGGCTAGGTACATTATAATAAAATAGGTAATAGGAATTTAGCATAATGAACATTTATGTTGCTTAATAGTGAGTGTAGTTAGTTGGTGATACACTGCTTTAGCAGTTGTGGCAGGGCAGAAAAATGTATATCTACAGAATCAAAATAGGTATTGAAATAATGACAAGTTCTATATGTATACCTCCGGGGCAAAGTATGTTAAGTCCAAAATTGGCATTTTACGGTAGACGCGTTTAAAGTTTTTGTTATGTTAAGGCTAAGGTGTGACTTAACATAGTTCAAACGTGTGTAACTTTTTAATGAAACAAGACAGACAAAACAAAAAGGATAACAATGAAAGATCATAGCATGTATATTAACTTAATATACTTAACTCGATTTCTCTATATTTAGACTTAACATATTTTGCCTTTGAGGTATAGATATATTGGAGACCTCATTAATATATTACTTTTAGGGGTCAAACAATAGAAATCCATGCGTGTTGCCTGCTACGGTATATGAAATGAAATGTTGCGCAATAAACTAGACGCCTTAATATGTGAGGGAATAATATTCTTCAGAAACTTGACGTCATTTCGTTTGGGACGAAGTTCGAGAGATTCAATGTGAAATAAAGTTAATTATGTATTGTGTAAAATTTCACATTTCTTAGTATAAAACCCAAGACTCGGAAAGAAGCTGATGAAATGTTATTTATGTAATTTAAAAAAGTGAATTTAGAGTCAAATATAACACCCAAGTTATTAACAGAGGAATATTCTGGAATAACTTCACTGTTGAAATGGTAGTTAAAAGTAATTGGGTTGAGCTTGCGCGTATAAATGACAACATTATATTTGAAGATGTTACCACATAAGTTACTAGCACCCGCATCAGATTTGGTGAAGGTTGATTTGTTGTTGTAAATTAATGCATTCATACCCATGACTAATGTTAACATAAATTTTTAGATCATCCGCAAAAAGAAGTTTATTACCGGTTAAGTGAGAGCAAAGATCATTTATAAAAATTAAAAATAGCAAAGGACCAAGGTTGCTACCTAGCGGAACACCTGAATTAGCAATGAAGAACTGAGATGGATGACCCCTTATAGGAAACATATTGTTTCCTATTAATCAAATAGGTCGCGAAAAATGATACCACTGCCAAAGCGAAACCCACATTACATAGTTTGGCCAGTAATATTTTATGATCTATACGGTCAAGGACATTGGCAAAATCAGTGCAGATGACGTCGGTTTGCTCATTATTATCCATTTGCTGGGCTACAAAATGGGATAAAGTGACTAATTGTAAGTTAGTTACGGTGGATCGATTGTTAAACTTGTGTTGATCTTTAGATAGAATTGTGCATAAATTATATTTGTGCAAACACTTTTCAAATACTTTGGCAACATTATTTACAAAAGCTGTTGATCTTTAATTTTCTATGACTGAAGTGTCACCCTTTTTGCGAATTGGGATTACTCTTGTAGTCTTCCAGTAGTACGGAAAAGGTGATGCTACTAGCGATAAATTAAATATGTAATGAAGAAGGGTTGCGAATATTTGCTCACAAATCAGGAAACTGGGTATGTTGTCGACGCCCACGATATTTGTATTTTTTTAGAGATTTCAAATAGAGATATACCTACGTCAGAATCAAGGACAGCTGTTATGTTTATAGAGGTGTCCCAAAATGAACGCAAGATTTGAATTTGCCGCCATTTGTGCAGTAAAGTGTTGGCAACCCTGAAAAAAAAACAATTCGACAGCTGACAGTTTAGGGTTAGTAAAAATGGAGCGTTACACGACTGAACAACGTGTCTTCATTATTGAACAATATTTAAAAAATTATGAAAGCTTCGCGGCCGCAGTTCGAAAATTTCATACAACATATGGTCGGAATAGTGTTTTAACTTTGTCAACTGTGAAGAGATTAATTGAAAAAATCAGGGAGACTGGATCCGCTGGAAATGCCAAACACACTGGTCGTCCAAAAAACAAGCCGTTCAAATGTCAATATCGAAGCAGTGCGTAAGAGTGTCAGTGACAATCCAGGAACCTCAATTCGGCGTCGTGGGCAAGAATTGCAAATTTCAAGAAACTCTCTACTGCGTATACTCACTAAAGATCTGTGTCTTCATGCTTACAAAATTCAATTAACACAACAGCTGAAGCCTAATGACCATGCACAGCGAAAATGGATGCTGATTTTTCGAGCAAAATCATCCTAAGCGATGAAGCACATTTTCACCTTGGCGGTTTTGTTAATCGCCAAAATTGCCGCTTTTGGGATTCTGAGAACCCACATATGATTGTCGAAAAACAAATGCATCCACAACGTGTCACTGTTTGGTGTGGATTTTGGGCTGGAGGGATAATCGGACCATACTTTTTCGAAAATAAGGCTGGTCAAGCAGTGACTGTTACTGGTGCTCGATATCGCGACATGATAACACAGTTCCTTCTGCCGAAATTGGATGATATTGATGTGGCCAATATGTGGTTTCAACAAGACGGTGCCACATGCCATACAGCCCGTGAAACAACTCAATTACTGCATGAGACATTTCCAGGTCGTGTACTCTCTCGTTTCGGTGATCAGAATTGGCCACCTAGATCGTGTGATTTAACACCATTAGATTTCTTTTTATGGGGTTATTTGAAATCATAGGTCTATGTCAACAAGCCCACAACCACCCGTGCATTAAAGGAGGAGATTCAACGCTGCATCAACGAAATTCAGCCACATTTATGCAGAATGGTCATCGAAAATTTCGACAAACAAGTGCGTATGTGCATGCAAAGCCGTGGAGGCCATTTGTCCGATGTGTTATTCCATAAATAACCCTATCCTATGTACTTTATGATTCAATAAAAAAATAACAATCAAAGATTAAAAACTGTGTTTTCTATTAAATTCAAAGCTTGCGGTAATTTTGGGACAGCCTTTATTAGGACCGTTTAAAGATACATTCGATGTTGGAGCGGTAGAGAAGTCAGTAGAGTATGCCGAATCAAAAAACTTTTGAAAACCCTCGTTGATAATGTGTCCCCGTTCGATTAGTGATAGTATCCGGTATTCCAGATAAAGCTTTCTTAGATGCTATAAACGAGCAAAATTGCTTTTCTTTCACTTCGTACTGCATACTATCTATATAATTGTGGTAGAGTCGATGTGAATCGCTCCCTCCCAGTTAAATTAAGAAGGAATTTAAGATATTCCAATTTGTACTTTGTTCTTGATCATTATAAATTCTGATAGTTAAAATATTATGATTATTCTATGGTATGTAGTATGTAGCAGTGATAATCTTTCGGTATTCCTTGTTAGGAAAAATAAAACCAACTAAGAAGTAAATGGGATTAGAACATTCAACAACAGCATTAAATTTTTCCTTTCTAGTCTGCCATTGGAAACATCTCGAACAGGTGTATTGGTGTAATGAATTAGTACTGAGAGCAAACATACATTTCATTCAATAGAACATACATAGATGGCGGTGGATTCAAAACGAGAATTCCAGCTAGGTCAAGAAAACGTAACCAGAATACCAAAGCGGCGATTACAAGACAGCCGGTCGCATACCGACAGAACTCGCTGCCCGAGGAAGGAATGCAGCGCACCAAAAAGCATGAATCAACGATTAAGGAATCATGGTAGGTCATCGCGATCGGACTAAAAGTAAAAGTACTGCAACCGCGATGATCCAACCGGCGTTCGCTTTAACCGCCTTTGCTGCGTTCCGCGGACAAATGAGGTCGCTACACTTGTCCACTACCACTTCTTACTGACAACTGCCGCTCAGGATGGTGGGGCACACACAGACGGAAGAATGTAGGCGCTCGTTCGTTCACGTGATTAAAGTTCAGGTGCAAACCTTGAACCTGAACGTAACCACGTTTACACCAGACAAAATAGAAACGGTCATCGCCACCGTTGACAGTGAAAGGCCAACCAACCTTGGCGGAAGTAATCCACATCGGCATCGATTACGCAAAAACAGTCGCCAGGAATGAACTCGCACTCCTTTGGCGGTTTTGCTCTTATTTGTTGATGTGTTCGGTTAGAATGACTGACTAATTGTATAGTTCACATAGCATGTGTTCCTATGGGATTCTTGGAAGAGTAAATTATTCCTTTTGATATGATTTGGTTTAAGAATTGGTATTAGTGATTCTGGATATTGAGAACAAATTTACTAATTACTGAAGCTTACGGCTAAATAAAGTTTTGTATATAGTGTATCCGAAAAGCTTGGCAACACCCAAATGGCAACGGAATGATTTGAAGAATACAGTGGAATAAGTAAATTCATTTTTTTTTAAATACACCTTTCAGTGATGCAAGAGTCGTTTTAACGGCGGCATTAAAATAGTTCTGACAACATTGATGACTTTTTTTGATTCATTTCTGGATAAGTATTAAAATGTTCTAGATGGCAGTTAAAAAGTTTAAAGTTGTATATGTGAGGAGTTTGTGTGAATGTCATTTTGTTCTCCGCTTATCGAGTGTTCGCTGTCAAGTTTACGAGGATTTAGTATTGGTGTTTTTTTACGTTCGCCTGTTTAATCCTTTCAGTCCTAATTTTTTTTTCTTTGGTCCGAAAAAACATGTTTAACAAGATAAAGGCCCCCTGCATAGGGATTTCGTGAACGATAAAAGATAGAAAGGTGGTTAAATTAGTAGAAAGTTGCTCAACAAAATTGTGTTGAAAAGTTTAAAATACTGTGAATAGTTTTTGAGATAATAAAAAAAAAATGAAAATCGTAAAATTCTTATTTCTTGTCTAATGTGGCTATTTGGAAAGAAAACGGAAAATGGAAAAAAAAAACTTTTTAAGGCAACTTTTCATTCTTTATCACACGGTGTTATAAAAAATAGAATACCAGATTTCGTACATTTGGGACCATCTTCAACTTCATTTTTTTTAAGTACACATCAAAGGCCAAAAGGGCATCATTAGGTAAAGATAATATTTCTCTTTTCTCTGATATGAGCTTTTTTGCTTATAATTCCCTTATTTTTGAAAACAAACCTTATATCACAGAAAAGAGAAACGTCAGCTCTACTCAAGGATGCCTTTTTGGTCATTGATGTGTATTTAAAAAAATAAAGATGAAGGTGATTGCAACTGTACGAAACGTGGTATTGTATTTTTTATAAGACCATATGACAAAGAATAAAAAATTGCCTCAAAATGATATTTTTGGTTTTTTGTTATTTGTTCAAATAACCTCATTAGATAAGAAACAAAAATTTCACAATTTTCACTTTTTCCTTGTTATCTCAATTCGCGATAATCGAGACAGGTCCGTCTCTGACGGAGGTTGGCTAGTAAATGCTTTTGAATTGGAATTCTCTAACAGACTTCGATAACGATTGTCTTTCTCAGGGGGGCAAACAGGTAAACAGCCTTTGAAAAATCCGTGACTTTCACCGAAGTGAGGAGAATATAAGATATTTACTACATAAGAATGCGACCAAGTGGAACTATGGAATGTTTAAACTAAATTGAAATAAATAATTATTGCGAAATTATGGAATCACTTTACATTCATGATCAAATAAAGGTAGGTGTGTATACATCATGGGAAAAATACATTTAAAGATTTTCAATACTTATTATTGCATTTAATTAACAATCTCAAAATTAATTACTTTACAAAGAGAACGCAACCTTGCATACAGGTAAATTTTTGATGACATCGAATTCCAGCAATTTTCCCTGTTCTTTTTGGTTGATATATCAATGCAATTTGATTGCGAATACATATAAAAACATTATTCAACTAAATTTAAGTAAAATGAATACACTATAAGGAAATAAAATGTTCTTTCGAATTAAACTTTGATCTGTTGAATTGATTGTCAAAATCTGTTGTAAAATGTTTATAATTTAAATTCTAATATTCAATTTCGATGTGTAGGTATCTCACTACTAATCATCTTTACCTCCTGAGGGGAACTTTCTGAAGGAAAATGCCCTTGAAAAACTTGCCAAATGCAGCGGTTTCCTACATCACCAGGATGGTCTGGCTGTTTACTGTTGCATTTTATATCCTTTTTTGTTATATCCTTTTTTTTTGTTTTTAAAATACATAAAAGTAAAACTAGTAACGTTACACTTAAATAATATCAAATGAACTGTAGGGGAATAACTATAGAAGTGAAAATTAACGCATATAAGGAAGGATTAAATCTCAGGTACGTATTGCTGTGGACACCGCGACCCATACAACCCTTTTATCGCCGAGGCGTATTTTAAGTTGCATATTATGGTTGTTGTGATGTCTTTGTCCGTATAGCTAATTTTCAATTTACCGAGAATTTCACAATTTTGGTTTAAGAGTTTATTGTATGATTTTAGTTATGTAGTGTTAAGATTTTTAATTAATCCAGTCATTCAAATGTCTATTGTTCGCTTGTCCTAATTTAATACGTATTCTATTTAATATTCTCATTGTAATGTTCTACTTCTGCGTTGTACGAATTTTGAAAGAGGGATTTTTGTAAGTAAAAGAATTGTAGGGTTTTGTTAAGGACTTCCTTGTTCGATTATTGATGTAAGTAGACGCTTTTCTTAAATAATTATTGCCATTTTGTTATTCATTTTGTATTGTAAAATTTAACATTCTTCTATTTTATAGTCAATCAAGGAATTTTTATTGTAATAATTGTTAATGTATTGAAGTGTACACTTAGTAGATATAAGATCAATCATTATTTTTGGTTTAGGAAGATTTATTTTAGTTTTTTCTCTCATTTATATTTCATAAGAGTTAATTTTTCTGTTAATCTATATTATTGTATCATTTAATTTTCCCTATCAACTCGTTTAGGTGCGTAGAAGCATTTTTTTTATCATTTTAGCTTTTTGATTTTTGTAAATTTCTAGCATTTGCCCATGCTTAGATTATTTTAATTTTTTGAAACCACGTGGATAGAAATTCAAAGTTTTTGTAAATTGAATAATCTACCTGAAAAAATAAAGCCTTTCTTTTTTGCTTTGCATAGGAAATAGCATTGTCCTATTTTAAATTAGAGTCTAGTGCAGTTTTAATTTTAGGCCAGAACCTTCAGTTCAGGGCTTTTTTCCGCACAATTGTATTTTAGCCCGTTTTGTTAAAATTTTATTGTTTAATGGCGTCAATGGGTTAAAAAATTCTGTTCTTTTATTTTATATTAAACCTTTACAATTTTTCGTGAAATTAAGAAAGTCTGATTTCATTACTCACAATTTACTTTTCGTGGTTAGATTAAAGTTTTAATTTGCGAGGGTAACTCCGAGATTAATAGTTTTTTGTTTTATTTAAAATCTTTTCCGTTGAGCTGGTTAATTTTTTTATTTTCTTTTTCATCTTTGAAATTAATTTTACATTTTTCATTTACTTCAATCAATACACAGCAGTATGTACGTATCATGAGTTCGATTACTTTAATAAACAAGTATATTTTTTAACGTGATTCTAATGTTTCCCTGATAACAATCGTTGAATCATAAAATACGTTAAATGAAACCTTTTAAGTATCACGTCTTTTTGGTGTTTGTACCCGCAACTATGTGACATATATGCAACATTTAATAGTAAAAATACTATACATTCAGATTTTGTCATAAGAACGCATATTGAACTAATTAAATCTCCACTACCAGTTCGAATCAGGTTAACAGTGAAGTTTTTACCACTGTATTTTCAATTTTTTTTAGCTTTTAGCTCCCAAATTTAGCAAACATAAATCAAAAATAATCATCATATCTTATAAGTATTATAAATTTAAACGAAAATTGAAATAATGGGTTTCTCTTTTTAGGTAAAATCGGTACGGAATATCTTAATGCGGGAAAAAAAGATGTTAATCGTGCTGAACTAGGTGGGGGTGCAGGGCCCAGATCAGGGAGTGCTTCGAATTGTCAACATTGGCTCGGACATTGGTGTGCCTTGTTTTGTATTTATAATATTATAACGTTTGTCAGTATTTACTATACTATTAATAAAAACTATTTCGATATATACAACAGTTTCCCTACTTTATGTCCAGTTGTTTATTCACTTAGGCGTTGTAACACCGTACCCTTACAGTATTACAAATATAATTATTGCGTTATATCAATGTCTGTCACAGTTTTGTCTCGAATAAAAAAAAATGAATAAGATATTTCTTTATATGCTTGTTTCTCTCACGCTGGCATTTTCCATCTTTAACTTCTCTAGTCCAGCACTTACGTGCTAATGTATGCATTATATCCTTCCCAGTTGAAGGAAAGGTAATTCATTTCGATATAATCCACCAGTTGGCAATATCGTTTACAGTCTTTGTGGAAGAAACATTTCTTTTCAACGCAGCAAGAAATCGTATCCTACGCGTAACTGGATATCGCGTAAAATGTATACGATAACGCCACAACTCGACAAACATTTCCTCCCTTTACAGAAAGAATTGGGTTAAAGACATTAAAACACAATGGCAGGATTAAATGCACCGTCTTGTGTTTGAATTTCAAATAGGCTGACTCACAGTTTCCGAATGCCGTATAGACCACACATGAATTTCTAAGTTACGGGTAGTTTAATCGTTTGCGCACTTGGAATAATAAAGCATCGATTTACAGAATTAAAATTATATATATTAGAGGTAATTTTTTTTAGATACCTTATTCCACTAGCAATCGTGAATAAAATTAGAAGCTTTATGATACTGTTCCCAATTGAAATATTGCCCAAATTCCTGTAGTCAGAGAAGACGTCTACTTGACTCTAAGAAAAGTTCAGTATCATTTCGCTCGTTGAACACCATTTTGCAATATACCAGCCACATATCATGAGATCTCAAATTTTATTAGAATGAAATAAATACGTTGTACGATATGTGACGCTACCAACAAACACATCAGACGACAGTAAAAGTTTTACGAGCGAAATTTGGGTACAACGCCATCTGCTTTCGGATATAAAAGCAATTCTTTCTTTTGATCTCTCGTGATAAACCGATGCATTTGCTGTTGAAAAAAAAAAAAAACGCCTATTTCACTGTACAGTAGTAGGTTTGTTCCCGATGATTAAAGCGGTTTCCAGGGCAAACTAACCATCCGATTGGTAAATTTTATATTTATTACCGCACAGTTGTTGATCAATACGCGCTACTAAAATAGCTAACAAAAACGTAGAAACCCGGAAATTGGCGTATATATACATGAGCGACATTTTAGTGCCGTTCTAGATAACCGTTCGAATTCGACTTCATAAGCACAGTTGCATTTCCAAATATAAATTTATGAATAATAAAATATTTTTCCGTGTTTTCAAATAACGTCCGTGAAACTGTTTGTTTCAAAAACGTGACATGTTCATGGAAAATTGTGAAGATTAATTTGATAGCAACTGGATATTAAGGGCAAAAAAGTTTCAATAAAGCAAATAATTTATGAATATAGAAGTTCTTATTAAACTATATGGAACAGCAATGATATTAAATGCCTAGAACGATGTCCCATGTGTTTAGTTTCTTATGTTCTCAGCAAAATCTGAGGAATGATATTAAAATATGGGTTAGTGTTATCATCGGTTGTTGGATTGTCTTAGTCCAACGTTTCAGCAGTATTTCTACTACCGCCATTGGAGTAGCCTTAAGACAATGGTCGTCCAATTCCATAGTTGGCGATGGAAATGCCTCTCGGGTATAAATTACCTATGCGTTTGTTCTGTATTACGGAGTGTACCTATATTTAAATGTAATAATATATAAAAACTGATGAGCAAGAGTCATTTTATCGTTTTTCTTTTCGGTAGAGGTTGGACGTTTAGATTTTAAATGTCTGTTTCGACAGAAAGTTTCATCATTGATTGATTTTTTAAGAATGTTACTCTTTTTTTATTGCCTTAAAATTCTGATTATACTTTATTAACCCTCACACAATTGGTAAACATTTAAATACCTCAGCAATACTTTGCCTATAAAAATGAAATTATTTGAAAAACCAGTAGTTTTGGGTATAGTCGATATTTAATAAAAATAAAAGTATTGCTCTGCTTTTCAGAACAAAATGCCCGGGATTTCAAAAAATTTCTTTAGTTCAATACACTTAATTATTATTGTACTTAAATTTATGTTTTCAATTAGTTTATTAATTTACTTATCCGTATACAATCTCTTTTCTTTTTCTTTTCTTTTCAATAAAATCAAATAAAATAATATAGTAGTTTTTATCCACCCAGCGACCTCTCTGATAAGTGAAAGAATACTGTGAAAAGTGACTTCCTACCTTCTAGGTGGCACGGGACGCTTCTAGGAGTACCAAATCGCCTGTCAAAACAATAATCCAGGCGCCTGCTAACGAATAGGCAGTTTTCTTACCTAACGGCCGCGCCTCCTAAGCCCCTTCTCGGATTATTAAATTTGAATAATAGTAATTATCGAATGTCGTTGTAAAAACACTAAACGTACAAATAAAAGAATGTTTTAAACCAAAAACAAGCTTAATTCTTTATTTCGTTACCAAAATGCTATGTTTTATCATCTCAGATACTCTTGAATCACAGGTACGTATGTTAGAAACAGTAAATACTATAAAAAAAACAATTTATTAAATACAAAAATACGTATTCGAACTTTCCTGGCATTTTAAATGACTACCGAGGTTAAGGAAACGCAACATAAAAAGAATTAATTCAAAATTCAGAGCCATCTACCCGTAAATAGCAGAAACTAAATTTATTAGAAAACTACAATCTGGGTTATCGATATTTGTTAAGAATAACTATTTTATGACAGACCACCTCAGTGATTTTTTATACAACCCTTAAATATTAAAAATTCCTACAATAACTTTTGGCGGTTGATATAAACCTTACCCCAAATTAACGTATAATGAACATAAATTATAAAAATATTATTTCTGGTTAATACTGAATGGAAACTAATTAATTATTTTTTGTTTTAGGTGAGGTATACTTGATGGAATACTAACTTGACTTCGAAGCAGGCATAAGTACTTAGCCTGGACGAAGATGGATTTCGGTATGGCTGGGATCTCCGGTTCAGGCAATAGAATGGAATGGTATACTAGCCGGGATATTCTTCGTAGGAAATTTTATAGGAAACAATTTTACAGGTATTTAGTAAGGATTTAATTATTCAGGAGTAATATCAATACTTCTTTTAGGTAAACACTTTGTGGAACTTTGATATTTTTAACATGTGGCATAAAAATCGTTATAGAAATTCAATATCAACCGTCGCCTTTCGTGGCCACAGGCAGAATGAGGATTTAAACTAAAACTACCAGTAATCAGCTTTCGATTATTATCGCTATCAGGCAAGTCAACTTTAATTTTGAAATATATCCGTAACTGACATCAAGATACCGTTATTTACTCTAGTTTGAGAGGAATACAGCAAAAATTACCATATAGACATCCCGAAGAATGAAAAATCTCTCCGAGCAAAATATAATAAAACATATAAATATACCAGGTAAGCTTGAATTAACATAGAAAATAAAGTTTACATTATAATTAAGGCTATACTTGGCATCTATTGCTAAGATGGTCCATTTTTATAGTTAATTATAAATTCAAAATTCGCCTATAAAGTAGGCAACCGAACACGCGCTTCACCTTTCAATTACTTCTTCATTTGGCTTTAAAATCAGTTTCAAATGACTCTAAATTAGATTCCATACCTTTGATTCCATAGCAGTATATTAATAGTGCTTTACGATATATATTGTGATGCTATGAGGTAGCACACAGTTCGATATAAAAAAAATATTTTTAAAATGCAAAACTCTACTTTTCCAATTTTAATAACCCCAGTGTGACTTATTTTATTTATCTTGAATCATGCTGTGAGATACTGTTGTTCTCTGTCCTCAACTCGGATATTCAATGTTAATGTGGTTAATTCAAGTGAACTTGTGTGCAGGAGACTCTTTTTACTTAAGTATCAATGCTGTTGATCGACTTTGTAAGATACAGAAAACATTTAAGTTAAAACAATTGAGATTTTATTTGAAAATGTGGTTCGAAACAATTAGCAGGGTAAAACAACCTAAATTAGAACAGATTTGTCTCAGGTAAGTAACATGAGTTCGTTTATTTAGTAAAAAAAAACGTTTTTAATTAGTAATTCCAACTTTTACAATATTATTTAATCATACAATTATAAGTACGGTTAAAGTTAAATTTAAAAATTCTCGCGTGTTTGTGACATATGTATCTGTGAGATTCTTTGGTCGAATGATTGGTAGATATCAGCATATGCAACATTTGATAGTAAGAGTTACTGGATATTCGGATTTGTGCCGTCATAACAATAAAATAGAATTAAAATAATACGTTTATTTTTAGGTTGATATAGGCGCAGAATACCTTTGGAGGGAGAAACCAGCAAGCAGCAGTCGCCAGGTCTGGAATAGGACATCGACTGAGGGCTCTCGTACTTCACCTTACGGAGATTTACATAGGAACAGGAACATTTCTCGGGAAAATCGTCGTTGGAGATAATTACCCAACAGCTACGTAGTACTGTGTATTGAATGTACCAAAGAAAATGCAAAATGAATTGATAAAAATGAAAAAAATAATTACAAATCAGCAAAATTAAAAAACGAAAAAATTAACTCTTTAAACTTAAAATCTTTCCGAACAAAAATAATAAATGATCTTATATCTGATTTGTGTACACAACAATGCAATAACAATTATTATCAAACGAGTTCCTTGATGGATGAAATAAAATCAAATTAAAGCAAAACAAATCTTTAAATCAAAATGTATTAACAAAATGGCAGCAATGAAATTTGAAATATATATGTACTCACGCTTGCGTCAATCTCAGAACTAATTCTTGCAATGCTAAACAGTCGCATACATATAAACAGCTGCGTGCGCTACGCCTAACGCACAGATCATAGAAGAAAATTCTAAGAAGGACATGAACAACAAAAGCGAACACAATACATTTTAAAAAGTGAAATTAATTTAAAACAACTGAACATTTAAATAAATAAATCAAACAATTAACTCAATAACTAATTCTTATTTAAATTAACATTAATTACAGAGAAAATTTGCTCGAAACATTGATAAAGGCTGATCGGAGTAAACATGAAAACACTGAATTTACGAAAACCGGGGTACCAGGCCCCAGCAGTAGGAGTGAAATGAAATTGTGGGTGAGATTAATATAATTAACTCTGTGTATAACTTGGAATAAATAGGATTTTATCGGAAAAGTCGTTAAAATTTATAAAGTATAAAGGAGTAGAGACACATCCGTCTCTCACGGAGGTTGGCTAGTGAATGATTCGAATTAAAAATTTTCTAACAGATGTAGATTGCGATTGTCTTCACAAGAGTGCAACTGCCTCGAAAAATCTGTTAATTTCACTGATATTAGGGGAGTAATGGATATTTAACATATAAGAATTGCCACGGGACAAAGTGGCTATGTGAAGATCCCACTCTGATGTGTCAAAATCTGTTATAAATATTGAATATTCATATTTTGATATTTTATTTCGACCTGTAGGTGTCTTTCTATTGATCATCTTTACTTCCTGAAGGGAAAATTATTACGAAGAATGCCATTAAACTTGACAAATGCAGAAAGAAAAAACGAGAAAGTACTGAGTTTATGGCCTGACTCTCTGTGTAATCGATTAAAGGAATATTAAAAAAAAGCTGTTTTTATAAATTTTGACAATAATTAAAAAGCTCTGGCAGCCTGCAATAGATTATACTACTTCCAATTTCTATTTTATTGTTATGAGTTTCACGGAAAATTTGTTATATGTTTTGAGTACCCGTATAAGTGGAACAGATTTCAAATTAAAATTAAAATACATTTTGTATTGTTTAAAAAATATAACTTTGATCCGACGCAGCGTTATGGAACATTCTGCAACATTGTAGCCAATTTTAAAATATGAATCTTAATGCTGGCTACAATTTTCATAATTTTTACTTGGATACCTCAAAGACATAGAAGATACTTAACTTTATCGCATTAATCAATTACACTTATGTTTTATTTTGTGACCCTATACTTCAAAGTTTATAAAAGAAAGACTCAGATAATTTCATTTAAATACTTTTGAAATAATATTAACGTCATTTTATTTGAGTGAAGGGCGATGAAAAAAGTTGACGCTACCTCTGTCATTTCAAATCATCCAACAACGAAGACGGGGCATTATTCATCATTGCTTATACTGAAGCATAATTCAGAACCATTATTTTAATGAATAAATACTTGCAGCTAAATAATTACGACTTAAAATCCAAATTTATTATCCGAATCTGGCGACACCGCGCTGATTTGATTGCTGGAGCACGGGTCCGTCTTCGTGCCGGCATTGTACGTAAAATTAATGATGTTGCCGTAAAGATAAAAGGTACACACAACGGACGCGGTACCTACATATATTATTAAAATGGCAATTTTGTAAAGTACGCCAGGCATACTGCCGCAAAAATATGTTTAAATTTGCATGGACGGTGTTTCGGTTAAGTAGAGTTTCGGACAAGGTAAACTATCAGAACTAAGCAATGGTGCACAGCGAATCGCTGTTATGGTTTGCAAACTGCCACACAGCTTTATAAGTAGTTCAGCATACTTGATGCAGACGTACATATTACTAAAAAATTCTACTTTTCATCAATTTTCAAAGGGGAATATATAAGTCTTACCGGCTGCTCCACCGAAAAATAAGTTTATACGTTTCAATTGAAATAACTCGCTTAATCTTTTAGTTTAGTTTGTAGATTCCATGAGGTGCTATTCAGGAATACTCTCTCTTGTCATGAAACCTTAGAAGAAGCAATGTCACCTTGAAATTCATCCCAAATTTTCTTTATCCAAATTTAAGCGGTGAAAGAAAAAAAAAACGATTCAATGATGGTCTTTTACTGTTTGTTTACGTCACCCTTGCAGCCGATATAGCTATTTATACACAGTTTGTTACAATAATAAGCAGTGAACGACGTATGTTGTGCTTATTTGGTCAAATTTCAGAAATCGGTTATACTAGCTTCTTTTTCCATCAAATACTGCATATAAAGATGTTTTAGGTAATTATAAGGGGAGTCTACAAAATAATGAATGTTGGCACACTTTTTTATTCCGATGAGATACTTTATATATTGTTATCTGATTACATCATATGTATATTGAAAAGCAGTGAAAATATGTACTAGGCGTTAGATATTTATACACGATAGTTTTCCAATTAGGCGACTTTGGATGTAGGAATATATTACGTCCTGATTACGGGCAGGCAGATGAAAATATATACTTTCACTGATCGTTTCTGATACTAAGATTACCCACTTATATTCAAACAAGGGATGGCAATTATACGTAAAATTTGGTTTTCTACATTACATATACTGCGTGAGTTTTTTATCGTGAGACGACGGAATATCTCTAAAACACTGCATCAAATCAAAAAAAGATCTTAATAAGATTTGTTATGATGTAGCAAGCTCACTGAATGGTGCCGGACTCGATCCCCCACCTCACCTCCCCAGAGTGGGAGGGAAGACAACTTTGAAATCTTAAATGGGAACCCCCATTTTGTATTGCAGATTCGGATTGCTATGTAGTTTTTGTTTGAAAGTTTTTTTTCGATTCGTAATATATTGCACTGTAATCGCAAAAAACATGATTATGAACGTCTAGAAAAAATACACAAAAAAGAGAAGCAAGCAGATTTTGTGTTTTTTTATTTTAACATTAAATAACGTTTCAAAAAGTCATTCAACAACGAATTCTCTTCATATTTTACGTAGGGCACAGTACAATGTATGCGATTGTCAATCGTCAACAATTGAAAAACGATTGAAAAACAATTTTATAGGTTAGGCGCACTTATTAGTTTGCCGCCAAAAGACGAATTATCAGTGGCGTCGTACTGATGCCATTCCCTTTGTCGGCCGGCCAATCAACGAATTGCGATTGCGCTGTGCTACTCCCACTTTTGTGTTTCTTTTCCTTACAAATTATACTGAAGGGGTTAATTCATTCAATATAATATCTTTTTCTTATTACGCAACTGACACAGGTTAAATGTAAGAATAAATGAAAGTACGTATAATTTGCTGAGCTTTTGCTTTGTTTCCTTTTTTTTTTTGAATAAGTCCATATATATATAAACAAAGTAAATAAATATTTTCCCAAAATAAATAGCAGTTAATAATAGATTTTTTATTTCTTAAAAAGAATAAATACCTGAAATCAAAATTCGTAATTAATTAAAATAAATAATATACTTATCAGTAACTTTTTAACTAAAAGCACGAGCTATATGGCGTACGCCATTGAGTCAAACTTTATATAATGTAACTAGAAGTCGGTCGTTCTCATAGAACGTACCCCTTCAAGAGTATTGTGTGTAAGTCGGTCCATTAACTCGATAAGATTCCATTTCTCGAATGTACAATATGCTTCACATAGTTTTCTTTTGTTTTTTCTGTTAGTTTTTGTTTTCAACATTTTTTAATTTTTTTATCAATGTTTTTCCAAATTTTCAACCTCTTTTTTATATTTTCCTATTTTTAATTTTTTTTAAATAATTTTTTCCGATTTTTTTAACCTTTTCCACGTTTGTTTTTTCAAATTTTGTACCCCTTTTTATTTCTTTTTTACATTTAATAGTTTTTAAAAATTTCCATTTATTATTTTTTTTTCAATCAATTTTTCCATCACTTTTTCGAATATTTCGTTTTTTTAATATTTTTCATGGAATGTGGAAGACGCCTATTTTGGCTTCCATCTCTCATTTATCTTCTTTCAGTTGAATTGAGAATTGCAGCTGTAGTTTTCATTAAGGGCAATGTAAATATCATTTTTGATTTCACCATAGCTGATTTTTAACTTTTCTCTTTTCCCTGTCCTCTTTTCCTCTTTCCTTTACATCTGCTCCCTTTTCTTGCTTGTATCTTTTCCCTTTTTTCTTAACCCTTTTCCATTTTCCATATACCCTTTCTCTGTTTCTGTTTCTTGTTTTCTTTCCGTTTTTATCACTTTCCTTATTTCCAAAGTTGTTTAACAATTCCACAATTTTTTACCATTTTTAAACAAATTACGTCGATTTGCCATAATTTATAAAGAAAACCGTTTAATTTTTTGAAATGTCCACAATTTATATTTAATACCACCAAAAAAACTACTAAATTATTCGTAGTGATCTCAAATACCCCATGAACTAATGACTTGGAAATAATTTAGCGTTTTACTCTAATATATTTCAAAAATTCCCCTCAATATATTAGATTTCATGCATTAAAAATATTTTAATTAGAAAAAATTGAAATGCGAACATTTTGCTTAAAAAAAAAATCATAAAAGATAATAGGAATTTCCAAATTTGCCACCTTCTAATAGACACATTGCGATAACAAAAGTCGGCCTCAGCCGAACGATCCAACGTATTGTGCAACGGCAGCACGGATTCATACGTCATACGTCATCAGAGTTTGTCATTTTGTTTTGACTTCTGGAATTCATGCAGAAATGTAGAATTAAAATAATATCTTTATCAAGCCATCTATATTTTATAAAAGGATATTAATCCGGTTACCCGTGTTTTTGAAGTCGGCCGTTCTCGATAAAATCTCGATACACAATTCAAATTTGACCAGCCGATGATATACAAATATTACGCTATATTACATATACAGGGTGTTTTGAAACATCGTCTAAAAATTTTAAGGGCATGTAGTACGATCGAAAATAAGGTTAAAAGTCATAATAAACATATATCCACAAATTAACTGTTTACGAGATAACAAGCATTTATATCGCAATTGCAGAATAAGTTCGCTTTAGCGGTTTTTATTAAGGTGTTATTGCATTTTAACATAAAATAGATTATAACTACAGAAGATGTTCAAAATGACGTCCTTCCTTTTCGACACAGGATCTACATCTGCTTTCAAAGGAAGCGCGCACTCTTTCAAAAAACAAGAATATTTTCTCGTATTATCTGGCAACAGTGTTCTATTCGTTGGCGCAACTCTGGAAGATCGTTTACCGTGTTTGCCGTACACTAAACTTTTCAAAATAACCCCAGATACTAAAGTCCAACCGGTTTTAGATCGGGAGACCTTGAGAGGCCAAGCAATGGAACCTGCTCGCCCTATCCATTCTCGCAGGAAATTGTTAAGATTTCCCTAACAGCACGCGTAAGTGCGGTGGAGCTCCAACTGCATTAACCCAGAGGTTCAGTCTTAGATTTATAGGTAAATCTTCCAAACGTTCAGGTAAAGTATTTTCCATTATTTCCATATTTTTGTTCGCAAAAACCACTCACAGAAAGCCCTTCTCGCTTGATAATCCGGAGCAGTAAGGGCTTGTACCCGTTGGATATGGTAGGGGTATAGATTGCTCATGAAGAATTCTTCAAACAAATTTGCTGCTTAACACCCACTTGTAGTCGAAATTCCTTCTAACACTAGTTTCGGGATTTTCATAATTCAATAATATTCAAAAATTCGATTCTTCTATCTGTGGAGTACATGCTATTCTCTGTCGTCCAGTATCACAAGACGCTTCTCTCAAAGGAACCAGTTTCTCTTAGTCGTTTGAAACGCCGTATGAAAACATCACAATGCGAAGGCAGTTGGCGATCAGGAAAACGTTTCAGCATAGGAAGCGACCGTGCCTTGTAAAGAATTCCATCCAGCACGGCCGTACATGAAACCAATATCGCTCATTTCAGCTTAGAATCGCAACCATTGTAATTGCTACAAATTGCAGAAAACGTCAAATTAAACTGTCATAAAACAATAGCTGATAAGCACCTGTTTACTGGGATATGTTATATCCGTACTACTATGAACACCCAGCTGTTATCTCGTAACGGTTGATTTGTTGAACATATGTTATTATGACTTTTAACCTTATTTTCGATCGTACTACATGCCCTTAAAATCTTTAAACGATGTTTCAAAACACCCTGTATATAATATACGTAATTATTTAATATGGTGTGTCCCACATCTATTCTCCCACATATTTATTCGCAAACTAATGGAGATAAAAAGCTACAGTAAAATCCAGTGGAACAGAGATACTGTGCAGAAAATTCTGGCATTATAGGTAACATTCCCGTATGAACAGCCTCTTGTCCCTTTCCCAACTTTATTTTTGTATCCATAATTCCATCTCCCAATTTTTTTTCGAAAGTTTTTGGTAGCTACTAAGCTCAGAAAACAATATGCAGTGAGAGCATAAATAAAGTGTGTCGCCCCTACTAAAGGCGACTTTTGCAGCTATTACCCTTTCTAATATCAAACTGAAAATCTGACAGCAAAGGTTTGAAATTCCATGTTTCTTCTGGTGTTACTTCTTATTAAATCAACAAACCAAATTATTTTGAACGAAATATAACGTCAAGAGAGATATATTTATGAAAAAAAGTACTTCAGCATCCTTCTATTTATATGCTGTAGTTGACATGAAAGTCTAAATAAGGAACTTATGGATTTTATTTAATAATTTTTTTTACAAATTATTTTTATTTGTAATTTTCCAAAAAGGTTAATGTAGGACAAAAAAGTCCCTGAGCGAGAAGCGTCCATTGTTTCGTTGGAAGAAAAAAATGCAATGAAAAGTATTGCTACTAAAACTAAACATTACGAAAATGTAGAAAATATATAAAAAAAATTCCAAAATTTTCAAAAAAATTCAAGCCCCTTGATTATCTGATAGTATTTAGTTCAGTATCAAAAAGATTCTTCGGTAAGAGGTAAGTTGATAATTCCATAAAAAAATAATGTTGAAATAATTGTTAATAATTGATAGTATATCATTATCGACCAGTTTTCTATAGATACAAAAAATTAACTTTGCAGGTTCTATATGTCTAATATTCTTATAGAAATATTATTTCCAAAAAATACAGTATATGGAAAGTTAGATTTTGGTTTCCATAGAAAACTGACCAATAATGGTAACCCTTCGATAATTATTCTAACCATTCCTATAACCAAAAAAATCTTTTTACAAAGATTTTTCAACTTAAATTTTATCAAAGAATCTTTTCACAAATAAATACCATCAGACATATTGCTACTACTATTAACTACCCTCGAAACAAAGAATCGCATTTCAAACTTCCAAGCCTACATTAGTAACGCCATACTTAATTTTATCACGTTAATTACTTCCACAGGTAATCCGTCCGATTTTTCCGTTCTGTACGAAGCCATATCACTCGTTCCAATTGCGAAATGAAGCGTTGGTACGCGTTTAGCAATCGGTGCGAAACGGCGGCTTATCTCCATTAAAATTCAAAACGTATTAATTGCTAGGAGGCCGTAAATCACCACCTGCATTCCCGCTGCCGAGATCAATAATTGACTAACATGAATTATTAATAAATAAAGGCCCCGTGATAGATGCGGGGAGACTTTAAACTTCATCAATCATCGGCGTGCCCTTCCTTTTTTGGTCGTACCACGTCGCTAGGAACATCGCTTTATTTATTATGAGCTCTGACTTCCAGGACATGTCGCCGAGATTAATCGACAGCATGGGGGTGAATTAAAAGTTAATTTTACTTCTTTTAATTGATATAGTAATGTTAAACGGTGAAAACGGGTTTCCATAAAAAATAACACCCAGCTACATTTTTCCGAAAGAAATCATCACAGAATTGTGGAATCGACTTTAAAGTGTAACCCAAAATTGGTAAAAAAAAAATGGCAAATATACCTTATTTATTTACTTATCACAATAGCAATCTAACAATTTACTAATTATTTTAACATACTTGACAGTACTCATATTTTACTCAAGCATTCCACATTTGATGCCTTCATGCACATGTACTTCAATAAATAGTGAAATTCGCACATATTTTTTTGATTTTATGAGAAACGACTACGCATAGTCATGAGAACATAACGAAAATTGTTCAAAATTAGCATCTTCATCCGTTTATGTAAAAATATACAGGGTGTTCACTTTGAAAAATATCTAAAAAAGTTTTCCAAAGTTTTGGAAATTGGACAATGAATTTTGTACACCCTGTATACTGCTACAGTTTGAAAATTTACCTGAAGCATCTTCTATCTCCCAATGATAGAATTCCCTATTATTTGATCTTCTGCTTCACATTTGCGGGAATACTGGGTTTTTCAATGGTATTACGTAAATATCTATTTTTTTTGTCAAAAATATTTATTGGCGCTAAGGAAATGGATAAACTAAAAAACAAAATAGCTGTCAAAAAAATTTCATGTGATTATGCCAATTTTCAGATATGATAGATATACAGTTTATTTGAAACATATGTACAAAGCAAACATGTTAGAAATAAGTCACAAAAAAAAAATGTAGATTGAAAGGTATCTATCTAATAAAGATAGATAGATAGATAATTTTATTTCAAATAGCCACAAAAAATATAAGTAAGAAACAGGACCAAAAACAAATTACAAATCAAAAAAAAAAAAAGTGACATTAACATATACCTATTACATATTGATTCAAAAAAGGTAGTATTATTATCAGAAAAAAAATTACTAAAAGCTTATATAATTACTAAAAGTTAAATATTAAGTCACAATACAACCAGAGGCAAATATATTTCTTAGCAGCAAACTCAGAAACTACATCTTAAAGTAATCCTCAAATTCATAAGGTTCCAAATTAATTAGAAATTAAAGATTTCTTGAATAATTTCAAATTATTTATATTTTTAATTCGTTGGGGAAGTTTATTGAAAAACTTTATACTTGAGCAGCAAGGACGTTTTTCAAATAAAGACATGGTGTGCAACGGGTAATTATAATTTGTTTGAAATCTTGTATTATGACAATGGCATGACAGATGTTCGTATTTTTCTTTATATTTGAAATTAAAAATTAAGCACTCGTAAAATACAGCGCAACAACTGTAAGTAACCTATTAGTTTTAAATTCCCACGACACGATTCCCTCAAAGGAAGCCAAAATTATATGTAACACTTGTTTTTGAATCGAAAAACTCTAATAATACTTAAGTGTTGCCCCATAACAGGATAGCACATTTCAGTCTTGATATAAAAACTCCATAGTATATAGTAATTAAAACATTTTTCACAATAATTTACTTAGAATTCTTATGCAATAATTGATTGATTAATTTTTTTACCAATATGTCCAGATAGGAGCTCCAATTTAAGTTTTTTCCATAGTGAGACCAGAAAGGTAACTGACTTTACTTAGAGATAAATTGTCATACATTTTGAAACTGTCAATTCCTATATTAGATTTTTTTTTGTATGAAATATTATAATTCTAGTCTTGGCTATGTTTAGTAATTGATCATTTTCAAAACTCCATTGTCTTATTCTATGCAATATTTGTTCTGCTTGAGTTTTTAAAGTAATTAAATCTTTTGATGTTATAAGTAAAGCATTATCGTCTGCATAATTAATATGCGTATGCAAAGTATTTATTAATACGTTGCACAGATCAATGATATAAATATTATATAATAGAGGACCTAATACGCTACCCTATGGCAAACCTCTTTCAGCTAATTTTGGAACGGACTTGACTATATTTCCATCTAAGTTTACTTTTACAAATTTCTTTCTACCCTTCAAGTATGATTTCATCCATTTTAAAGAAAAGGAATTTTAAAATATGAAGCAAAACTTAGCAGAATATATTAAAACATCGAAGTAGCTGACCGAAAATGATTTAATTTATAACAATTTATAGTTAAAAGAAACTCTTTTACTTCTTTCCTAAACAAGGTTAAATACAAGAACTCAGACAATTATTTAAACAATGAGGAAATGAATCATTATTTTATTAACAGCATTTTTCCATACTATCAGTATATACCTAACAAACTCCAGGGTTTCTTTTTACCGTTCTGTATATATAACTAAAAACTCTGTCCTTAGGTCGAGGACTTTTTTATTATAAAGATTTCAATTTGCCCTCCTAAAGCAATTTAATTAATTTCGTCTACCGTTTAGTCTAAAATAACTCGAAGTCTAAAATAACCTGAGTATTTAATTAACTGATTGAAGAAGTATATGTATACTGAAAGAAGCTGAACGGTTTTAATAGGTAGAGAGTTTAATTATGCCTCAGATAAACGAAAAAGATTACGAATAAACAGTCAGTGGATATAAAAGTTAACGAAACAGAAAAGGTGCCGGCAGAATATTATTAGGTAATACAATTACTTAAGGAATGGGCCTGAGATTTTAATCAGCATAATCATAAAAGTTGAATTCTTTTGCTTTTTAGGAATGACTGAAAGACGTTATGGGAAGGAACGTGTATGCTGTATTAAAGTATCCAAATTCCTTTACCTCCTCTGTTTTTTCGGTTCAGGCAACCATTTCAAAAGACCATTCAGTATTAATTAATTTCATTTGAGGTTTTAAAGGTTTTTTTTTTAATTTGGTAATTGGTGTAATTATAAAATAAATATGGAAATGCATATTTTGATCAGGAAAAATGCGCATCTGGATGGATTCCATTGGGACACTTTTCCTTTTTGTATGGTTAAAACTGCGCACAATTTCTTCTGCTTCAAATTAGATATTTTACTTGTTATGTTTCATATTGACTTCAATTACACGTAAGTTTTAATTTTATGGTTTATAATGATATATACATTGATATTAAGAAAAGCGTTTGACAGTGTTTTGATAAAATGTTGGCCTGCACTAAATGCAATTCTATTTTTTCTAAAATTAACTTGTGAATCATCAGTTGTATGTTACAATATAAGGAAGTTTGCATTCAATATTTAAGCAGCTTATAATGGAGTGCCTCAGTACTCACTTCTAGGACTATTTATGTTTATTATTGACACATGCGAATGATTTAATTTCGGAGGCCTACTTTATGCTGATCATCTTCCAGGTTTTTACTGGCAGCAATGGTTTGAAACATTCTTTTTTTGTGTATTAATGTAACTCAATCAAATTATTTGATGGGTTCCTCACTTTATAATTTAGGTAGACCTCACACCCATTGTAATTATTGTATGTTGAATTCCATAAATGTGGTACGTAATAAATTATAAAAAAATAAGGAACGAAAAACATTCACCGAAGTTTATTTAAGACAACATGTTTCGGCCCACAAATGTCATCTCAGGTCTTAAAACGTCATAGTACGAAATCTAAAATTGTAATTATGCTTCTGATATTTATTATAATAACACGGTACTAGACAAAAAAGAATCTCCAGGTTTGCAAATATTTTTTCCAGAACTGTATGCTGTGCTGTCCTCATATCTGCTATTAACTTTGTTAGTCAAGTCAAACAATATTGTATAGTGTCTACATGGTATAGTATTAGATCTCAAAATAATACTTAATTAAAATATAACAGTAAAACGTAAAAAAGCTAGTCGCAGGAAACTTTTTAGACGACAAACGAGATGATAACTACAAAAAACTAATGGTGAAAGATATGATTAACGCTTTTAAGGAATTAAATGTACTGATGTCTTTAAAAATTCATATGCCGCACAACCATATTGATTTTTTCCTTGACAACCTGGCAAAAGTTTCAGACGAACATGGAGAGGAATTCCATTAAGCGGTGCTCATGATGGAAACCCGATATAAAGGAGAGAGCCACACTAAGATGTTAGGCGAATATTGTAGGAGCCTTCTGACGAAGATTATTCACGATTACCACAAGAAAAAAGAATTTTAATTAATAGAAAAGAATTTATTTTAATAATTTTACATCAAAAATGTTTGACTTTTCTAACAAAAATATGCAATTATAGAAGAGGTCTGGTCTTTCTTAAAAAGCGCTAAAACGATAAAATTTCATATATTTTAACACTATGCTAAAAGAAAAATTCGTCCAGGGATCAGTGGCAATTTATTTACCATTGAATGAATTTTTATACGAATTATGAATTTCATATAACAGGAAAATTACTGCCTCTGTTACTGAATATTCATCCATTGGTGTAATATTATATTAAAAAAACATAAATTGTTACCACAGAATATGAATCCTTGGGTTAAAACAATGCAATATTCCAAATGAGTTTTGCAAGTTTCTTTATCAGTGTAAGACTTTTTGAAGTCCAACTGAATCTTCCATACATTTTTATCAATGTAAAGCTAAACAAAAACTTTAGTTTATGCCGCTAAGACAATAAAATTTAAACAATGTCAGATATCAGGTCACATTAAAAATGTGTGCAACACTCGGTTAATATTAGCATACATATGTTTCACTTTACCAAAGATCTTCAGTGCTACTGATCACCCTAATGTATTATAGGAACAAATTCGTATATATACTTAATAAGTGGAAGAATAATTCAATGGGAATTTAAGATAGACATTTCATCATTAAGGTGAAGATATTTGCCAAATTGTCGATCTGAAACTACAATATTTATTTATAAAGGATAACAAGGTGAAACATATGGAACGAAAATATCAATCGAGTGTTAGACACCTTTTTAATATAACCTAATTATTAATTAGCGCATGTTAATTAGTAATTAACGCATGCGTAGCGGCTTAAAATCGTGCTACAATTATTGTTATCGTTTATAGATAAATATTGTAGTTTCAGATGGACAATTTAGCAAATATATCTTCAGGTTAATAATGAGATTTCCATCTTAAATTCTCATTCAATTATTCTTCCACTTATTAAGTATATATACGAATTTCTTCGTATAATACATTAGGTTGACCAGTAGCACTAAAGATCCTTGGTAAAGTAAAACATATGTACTGCTGTGGACTGGCACCCCGCTTTTCGCAAAATCAGATGTTGTCATGTTTACTCCGTTCAGCCTTTGTCAATGTTTCGAGAGAATTTTCACAGATGTAGATTTTATTTTTATATAAGATTTAGTTAATGAATTGATTGTATGATTTATTTAATTTAGTGTTAAGTTTTTTCAAATTAATTTCACTCTTACTGGTGTCTTTTATTTGCTCATGTTGCTTAGGGCCTATTCTAGTAGTTTTCTTCGGTGATTGTGGGGCTGGTGTTGCACGTAGTCGAGAGTTAGGATTTTTGTTTGTATAACGACTGTTCAACCTTGTCGCTCAGTTCCTTGGTTGACTTGCTTGCTGAGTACATGTATTTGTTAAATTCTTTGCTGCCATTTTTGTTAATACTTTTGATTATTTGAATTTGATTCGCGTTTATTGTCTTTTATTTTGTCGATCAAGAATTCGTTTTATAATAATTGTTTATTATATTGATGTGTGCACATTTTAGATCGTAAGATCATTTTTTATTTTGTTCGAGAAGATATTTTTAGTTTTAAAGAGTTAATTTTTTTTACTTCAATTTTGCTGTTTCGTTTTTAGTTATCAGTCACCTCGTTTGGGTGAGTAGAACTTGTGCTTGCATTTAGATTTCTTTTGTAATTACTAGTAATTTCCACGTTTATTTAGTTTGTTACTTTGAAACCATGTGTTGCAAATTGTAAGATATTACGATTATCTTCACCTGAGCAAAATAAATCTTTTGCTGATAAGGAAATAGCGCCATGTTCTAATCTGAATTAGAATCAGTTGCCAGTTTTTAAATTTAGCCAGAACCCTCGCTCACGTTTTTTACTGCAAACTGTAATTGCTTTTTTTCTCTTTTTTTATAATAAAATTTTTGCATTGTAATTAACGTCTTTGGGTTAAAAATACTGTTTTTTTTATTTTATTAAAACCTTTTCAATTTTTTGGGGTATTAAGAAAGTCAGATTTCATTCACTCACATTTTTATTTGTGGGTTAGATTCAAGTTTTAATTTGCGAAGCATAACTCTGAGATTATTTGTTCTTATTGCGCCTTTTAGTTTTCCGTGCTAGCTTTATTTTATTTTT
>RXPK01000202.1:788232-811139 GCA_004143645.1 Protaetia brevitarsis | reverse complement strand
TCATTCATGTTTTCAATATTTACGACCTAAAAACCAAGAGAAAAAGAAATTAAATAATAAATTTTTATTCCATCATTTTTGACAACTGACGGTACTTCGGCGTTTGTATATGGCATTATTATTATTATTTGTATTTTTTTTTTTTGGTACATAATGTCTAAGTAATTAGTTGCTTAGTAGCCGTCGCCGCAGAGCCATATCACCCTCCTAATCGTTATTAAGGCCTCGGAAAGAAACCAGTTACCGTAATTGATCAGAGTGAGATTTGAACCCGTGGCTATTCGCACTAGTCGACACCAAAAGCATTCGATTAATACAAGTACATAATAACATTGGTATTAATAGCAGTTTTTTATGCTCATGTTATGTGATTTTACAAAATCAATAAATTATAGCTTGAACACTTCATATTTAACATAATATTTATCGAAAGAAGAAAGAATAAACACTTAAAGTTTTTGCGTATCTACTTCCACACATTCAAGAGGCTGTCTTAGGTAATTAACGACTTTCACCACATCCTGGTGCAAAAAATTCACGCGGAAACATAGGAATTAATCTTCCACCGTGTTGGTATAATTAGGTGGGCCGTGTCGGCGTATCTGTCTTTGCCCCAAGCGCGTTAGAATAATGGATATTTTTATAGTAAGGATGACAGGCACGCTTAACCGGTGACAGTTTTAAATAATGTGCTGGCGACGAATCTAAAAAAAATATTTATCTTTTCTTTTTTTTTTTTTGAAAGCGTCTTTCGTGGGAACGTCTTGATTTACAATTTATTTTCGGAACGGGAACGCTATTGTAATAACTTATTCGCGATAATATTCGTGTCTTGAAACCTGTAGACGTGTCGCGTATAATAAAATTTGAAAACTCGGTCTCTCCAACATTAATCAGATTACAGTGAAACGAGTGAATTAAATATTTAAATTTTCTAGACGTGTTACTCGCCGGCTCAAATGCATAATTAATTTCTAATTTTCGTGGGGATTATATGAGCTGAGGATAGGCCGGCCGGCAGGCGTAAATTCTGTTTAAGTCTTAATTGGTAGTAATTCGAGTTAATATTGTAATAAAAGGCCCGATTTTATTACTTGTTTAGGCGTGCTGTTTTTAATATAGTGTCCAATATTTATTCCGTTTTTCATTTCTTCACCTTTTCTAGCGATGAAATTTCCATATAACATAAATACCACGGATAAACCAGCTAGTTTATAGATGTATAAAATATTATTTCTGGAATACGTATATTTCCATTCTCAACCGAAGACCGAATTAATTAGGAAAAAATTCATTACCTAAACAAGCAATGTTATCTGTCTCTAAGTAGTAACATAGAATCTAAAACTCATCTGAACATGTATAAAAGAGTATTTATATAAATAGAAATTTTAATGTAAAATTGCTTACTACATTAAAATTTGCCATTAATAAGTTGAAAATTAATATAAATGTAGACGAAATAAGGGATTATACCGAAATGAAATGGTGACCAACGAATAAGAGATAGATTACAAGCTAAATAAGAATAAATTCAAGGTATTACTAATTACATTTAAATAGTAATTATGTATGGTACAAAATATGAATTATAAAAAAAAATTTTGTATAAATACGTGAGGTCTGGGTTCCAAAATAGAGTGAAGAAAACGGTGTTATTCAACTTCAAAATATTTTATTGTGAAAAAAAAGAAGTTGATGATGATAGAGATTTATAGGAACTAAGCATCTCAGGCTTTCATTTCAGGTACTCTTCCATAAATAAGTTCTGAAAGAATGTAATTGCTGCAAAATGAAGTTAATTTTCGTAACATTACATCGGTCTAGAATCTTGTGTCCTCGTATATTCGTAATAATAATAAAGTCACAAAATAAACGTTTCCTAATATTCACTTGCCCCTGAATTAGCAATAGTAGTTGTGGGCTCTCTTTAGCATTATTTTGCCATTTACTGCTATGTAGCAGCTTTTGGGCATACTGCATCTTTTAAACTTTCTTTCATTGACAATAAACACTTCACTTCAATGATCCGATCTATTTATCTAATTAGCTCATCTGGAGATGCACACAAAAAATGATATTTTTCGTCAACAGAAAAGCCACACTCCTTTACAGACACGTTATTTGCACTTTCATATTTTTCCCGTGGTGATTAAATTGCTAGTTGTGCACTAAAAAGTTATTCTAAATAATTTATTGATTCCCACTATTATCATGCGTTTTTTGTTGTTTCGATAAAACACTCAACTGGTGTTTCAACATTTATTTACAATATTATTTTTTATTGAATTGTGTGTTCAAGGATTTGGAGTTATTATTTTAAAATAATATAAATACCATTTCAAAGAAGGCATTTGTTTTATCGAGATAAGTAATCATTATTTTTCAATTTCAAAAATTACAATCGCAAAAGCTGCTATACATTAACACATGTTCCAAATCTTAACTATTTACTGGCCCTATTTACGACGCCGACGTCAGAATTGACATGGGAAAATTTTAATTTTTCAATTTTTTTTTTCCAAATTTTATTCTAAATTCTATTTTACCTGTAGGAATATGTTGTTTCTGCATTGTATTTTATCATACAAAATAATTCGTTTAAGAGCGTTTTTGCTTAAAGCTGTCTCCAACACCCTTAACCCATATAATAAATTCCTTACTTGCGTCTGTTTGCTTTTCGGACAGTCTAAACACGTTATTGTTTTGCCTATTCAGAGAAAAGGGTATTCTAGCGATACAAACAATCACCAAACTATTAGTTTATTAATTGCTTTCTCGGAATTAATTGAAGGAAATTGTATTTCATAGATAAACATAATTTTGTCAGTAAATTTCAACATAGTTTAATCAAGAGCAAGAATACATAAAGTGTTTTATACAAACTTGTTAGTATATTGACTGCTTTTGAAAGTAAGGAAATGGTGTGGTGTTCTTTCAGATTTCAGCAAAGCTGGTATATATCATCAAATATTTTTAAAGAAACTGAATATTGTATCCGCAGCACCGCTTTGTCATGGTTTACAAGCTGTTTATCAACTTAAAAACAAACTGCGATCATAAAACCTGATAACAGAACAACTTATCCAAATAATAATATTATCAGAAAAGGCTGTGCGCTTAGAGTAGTACACTCGACCCCTTTTTATGTCTAATCTGCATAAATGATCTACGCGGCATTCAAAATCAATTGAATTGTTTTAGGCGGAAACCATAAATAACAAAATGTCAGGGTAATAAAAAGCCAATAAAAAACCAGCTCTAAACTGTTACAGCTAAGTTACACCGATATAATGTAATAAACAGTCAAGGTAAAATTTATTTTAATTTTAGCTTAGCTTTGTATTTTGTTATTTTTCTGAGCAGTTTCCCTAAACTACATTTGAAAATTACTATACTTTTAAATATATAATTTCGATAAAGATTACTAATGGCGAAGGGCAGAGTCGATGCAAGAATGGTATCAAGAAAGCCGGTGGAAATTTCACTGAATGTGAAGAAAGAAGCGCTCAGCCTTTTCTAGAGATTCACTTCTCTGAAGACAAAGTGGATACTTTTGAAAATCTGTCTGTGCAATAGGAAGCCCTACCAACGAATCTACAAACAGTGCCTAGACAGATATTTAACAGCGAACGTTTGAAATTAATTATAAATACTTTTTAGCCTTTCAAAACACTGGGAGTAGATGAGATTCTTCTATTTTTACGTCAGAAAGGGCAGAACGAATTCCCCTCATATCTATGATTCTGGTAAATCAGAGCAGTTTAGAGCTGGGTTAGATTCCAGAAGTTGAGAAGGCCAAAGTCACATTCATACCAAAAGCAGGGAAAAAGGGCAAGCACCCGAATCCCACGCACCTAACAGCTTCGCATCATTCTTTTGTAAAAACGGTTTAAAAGGCTAGAGCGCAGATTGCAGCTGGTGGCGTAGCATCTCTGCCAGCACGTCCATCAAATGGGCAACTCCATTGATACTGCATTAGTGGAGCTGACAGATCGATTCCGAGATACTCTAACGAATGAATAAATAATCATATATGGGCCTTGAGCCAAGTTTTCGAAAGTTTGGGAAAATACTATGGTACCTTCCCGGCGGGAATGCAGGCTATTGAAAGATGCGTCCAGTTGAGTACTGACAGAAATTATCGAAAGGAGGAGATTCTTATTGTGTCTGATAGTCAAGTAGGAATCAAAGCATTGAGCTCATATATGTAATCAGCTCCTAGATGGTCTACACGTGCTTAAGGAAACGAACTGAGAAAAAAGAACAGTAACTCTTCTGTGGATTCCAAAACACACAGGAGTGGAAGAAGAGAAATAATGGGTAGTCTTATAAAAACGGGCTGGAACGTTATTCCTAAGACTCGAACTCTTTGCGGAATAAGTGACAGTACAATACTGAGGAGAGTAAGAGTGAATTGGAGCAGAAGAAATCCAATCAGTGAGAGAATACTGGAAGGAATTAGGCGGGATTAAAACTCTTCTGGGAACTTATAACCAGAAGATATTTACAGAATGCTCCAACCTCAGTGAGAACAATATTTGTATATTAACAGGAATTCTCTGGGGCCTTTGTAAACTCAAAGGATTAGCGAAGGAATCTGAATGTATATTTTGCGAGAAATCTGATGAAATGTCCTTGCATTTCTTCTCAAATTGCTTAGCACTGTGCAACTCAAGGACGTTACGCCTGGAAGTACATAAAGTTGAAGAGAGATATTTATTTAATCTGGATTGGACAGCCAATCGTCGCAAAACAGCAAGAATAGGGGGCACAATAGATTTTTTAGATCGCAGAGTACTATCACTCTTCATTTTCATACATGCATACATATGAAGATTATACATGAAATTTCCTGGATGGACAAAATTTTGCGCCATGAAGTAAATTTACTTGTAAAATTGTTTACAACTTTCTTACCAACAACTTTGTATGTAATTTCAAGAAAAATATGTTTTATAGCGTGTTTAGAAAAATGAGTCCGCTTTTAGAATTTAGAGAAAAACCTAAGAACTGCCTTAAAAAAAATAGGTAGTTTAGTTACTTTAGAAAATGGGATATAAATTTTGTTACAACTTTATTTAAGAATGTTTTCCCGTATTTAACAACTTTATTTAAGAATGTTTTCCCGTATTTAACGAGTTAAGCCATTTGCGGCATTTTTGTCCATGGTGTATAAAACATGGTGATTCAAAAACGTTTTGACAGAAGCAAGCAATAGCTTCTATTGGTTAAAATCCACAACAGACAAATGTTTAAGAATGTCCGATTAAAGATATAGACATAAAATTACATTCCGTTATTGGAGAGCAAATAAAGTTATTTTGTCTCCATGAAAATACTTATAAATTAAAGCAATTATTAAAAATGACAGATACATGCAAATTTAGTTGAAAGTAAGTTGAATTTATTCACAAGTTGCTAAAGTTATTGCCAATATATGTGCTATCGTAGCTTCTCTTGGTTTAAACACTAGACTTTTTAAACTGACCTGATGAGAAAATTCAAAGGAGTGTAGATGTTTGTATATGTATAAATAATTTTATTCAAGCTAAAAAAAGCACAGAATTATCTACACAACGTCAAGCTTAAAGAATTACCTCGTCGAAGGAGTGATTCTACTATGAAGATTAAAATACTGTTAATTTTTAATATCCTAATGGAATATTTTAATATAGTGTAGTATTATTTTGAGAGCTGCACATTTGTAGCTTTAAAAATTAATAAATTATATTTTAGTGGTTGGTGCACATCATTTCATTCGCGTGAATTTTGGGATTTGATACATACTCTTTTTAACTCTATGAGATATAGTGGCGAGATTGTTACAACTTACAACACTTAACTGCTTACAATTTTTCAGAAAAAGTCACCAAAGTTTTAAATATAATCAACGAAATAAAGTTAATTAATTAGTATGATACTGTATACTTAAAATTTACGATTTTTCATTGATTAGAAAATGAAAATGTTTTTTAAAATATTTTCGCATATGAACATTTTAAAGAAATAAACTCACAGGAATAAGTAAACAATTTAAACTATACAATGATGGATTAGTTGTACTAATTTCATTTACCGTCATTTAGGGGATCAACTTTGGCTTATAAAGATTTTAATTTTTTTAATTTCTTCTTCTCTTGATTTTTAGGTCATAAATGAAAACATGAATGACTACTACAGCGTTTCGCTTTATTTCAAAGCTTTTTCAAGTATAAAAATATAAAATGTAAAAAGTGTAAATTATAAATAATTTTTTTTGTTTAATAAATGACAAAATTGTTTTGTTTACTAGGATTTTAAATTTATCATTATGTTTTATTTAAAGATTGCGTTTTGAAATAGGATGTTTTGATTATTTGTTTTTGAATTTTGTAATTAAATAGATCTCCAAAAATATTGTGTTTAGCTATAAAATTAAGTTATATAATTTTGTGAAATATTGTATGTCGGTTTTATCATTAATTGCATCTTTATGTTTATAAATTTGAATTATTTCAAGTATATTACGAGTTTTTAAATGTTGTTCTTTATAATAATAATAATAATGATAATAATAATAATAATAGAATTTATTGACAACTAAGTACTACATTTCAAATATGTTGTCAAAAAGACCATATCACCCTTGAGTGTTCTTCCCATAGCCTTGCTTTTTGGATTGATCTTCGCCCTTCCGTGGGTTAATCAATTGATGGTCAATGATGTCGTCGCTCATTCTCGACCATTATTTTCACACGAAATTTTGATTTTTGACTAAATTACTTGGCCACTGATAATTTATCTCAAATTGTTATGTTGTTGAAAGTAAAGGTATGATTTTGAGTTATTTCATGTTTTTTTGAAGCTGTGAGATTTTTATTATGTTTGTGTCCTTTTATTCTATTCTCCAAATATTACATGGTTTCACCAATATATACACCATTACAATTTTGACAGTCTATTTTATAAACTATGTGTGATGTTTTACTTTTTTCAATTTTTGATTTTAACTTTGAATAGATTTGGTTTTGTAGTTTGTTTGTGTTTTGGTAGGCAATTTTGTAATTATATGGTTTGAAAATTAATAAAAAAGTTTAAGAGTTGTCTTTGCTGTCCTTTGCTATTTTCTTGATCCATTCTTGTTTTAACCGTTCAGGCTAGCGTGTTTAGGAATAAGAACAGCAATGGAATACCTTCTAGATCTTCCTCCTCTCCATTTAGTGATAATGGGCTAGGCAAGCATGGGGCATCCCAAATTGCATTGTCCATTATGTGGAAAGCAACCTTTTGACAATAAGATCAGACCACAAGATTTAATAATATTTATTTATTGTCGCAAAATTGCAATATGCAAACTTTGACAGTGTCCAAATACAATATAAAATACTGCTAATAAAGACCATACACACAATTTAAATTCGAATACAACGTACCAAACTACAAATAGAATGTGGTATAAAATAAAATATAAACATAGATGATACCTACAGATAAATTCAGACAGTAATGAAATTTAGGACAGAACACAGACGTAACATTAGTGTCACATATTAAAAGCATAGTTATGTTAAGGAACAATAAAATTTAAAATCTATATTGAAGGTTAAATAATAAAACCAACAAATTTAGAGAGACCATCGTTAAAATACTCATCCGCACAATAAAAGCTGTACTTACTGATATAAGCCTTTAATAAGCTTCTATAAGAACGTAATGTTGTGGCGTTTTTTATATCTGATGGCAGTGCGTTATAATACATTACGCATCTAAAGTGTAGACTACGCTTATAGAGGCTTGTTTTATGTACAGGAATACTTATATTATTACAGGACCGCGTTGCCATATTATTATAAATATCCTTGTTTTTTGTAAAAAAGCTCTTCATTGCGCTTGTTATAAAACATTAGCACTTCAAATAAATACAAGGACCAAAGAGGTAAGATCCTCAAAGTTATAAATAAAGAGGCGACATGATTTCGTGGCTGAGGCACCAAGCATACACCTAATAACTTTCTTTTGAGAAATAAAAATTCTCTTGCACACGGCGCCGATCCCCAGAAAACTATTACGTATCCTCAGACGTGACTCCACATAAGAGAAATAGAACAGGCGGAGGACATCAATGCCAACAATGCTTCTCAAGTTCCTGACAGCAAAGTACGCAGAGCTTAATTTACGCTCAAGGCCAGCGCAGTGCCTATCAAACCTTCAGGCTAGGGTCTACTGACAAACCAAGAAATTCAACAAACTCACTTTCAGGAATGGATCTATTATCGTACCTAATACAGGGGCTACTAATTGCATTTGCGGAAGCTCGGAAGTGCACTAATTAGTCTTCGATACATTCAGTCTAAGCCCGTTACACTTAGACCATTCGTTCATCATGCATACAACGTTACTCGACCCGCACAAATACCTCATTCCAATGTAGAACCCGCGATATAACAGCTGACATCATCAGCATAACTGAGTAATCAGACACGAAGGCAGAGACACAATGCAGATCGTAAACGTAAAACGAATAGGGTCGACCTAAATGACCCTTGCGGTACGCCGCATTTAACTTGAACTATTAAGGAGCAAAATTCTGTGTGATTTCGACATAGAAGTTTCGAGGTGGAAATGACGGATCACATAAGCTGGAATCAATGCAATTACAGAGACAGGTTCGAAGAGTTGACCTGGTTTACAAATGGATCAAAAACCGAAAACACGAAAGAAGTGGGAAGAACTTGGGTCAAAGAGAATCACCAAGAATACTGAAATAGTACAATCCGGCAAATTCATGGTAAGACCTTCATTAAAGGATCATCAAAAAAGAAGGCTGAAGAACTACTGCAACTCAGTAGGAATCATCTTCGTATCGTAACAGGTCTCCTAACAGGAAATTGTACACTGAAAGGACACCTACGGAAAATTGGGAACAACCATGGGAAATACCAATGGGAAATACAAATGGGAATACCAATTACTAACTATGGAATGAGAGTATAGAGAACGCTTACCACATTATGTATTTATTTTGGCAAGCCAAAAATGAATCCCAGAGTATTACTTCGATCAACCAGTAAGAGATCTGTACAGATTACTGCAGAGTACTACGATCTTGGAATGGCTGGTGTAATTTAATGGGTAAGAGAAATGGAAGGCTAAATACAAAAAGCCAAGAGGGTGTCTACTCTGAGGTGGGATAAAAACTGTTCGAATTTAAAAAAAAAATGAAGAAATACAGGATTATGTAGTAGGTAGTTTACCTATTTAATCTCCATCCTAAAATAGACCCCGGTACTTCGGCAATCGTCGCTTTACGGCGTAAACGGATTTCAAAATTCAAATCCGAAGCGAGCGCGCAAATATATGCATGCACTATACGTGTAAGTAAATTGATTTCAAAATTGTCCGTGCGAGAATAGACAGATTCGATATCATGCAGTGCTCCACAACACATAATAAATTCTGAAGAATCAATCAACTTACCGAGGAAAATGTCTAAAGATTAAATTACAGGTATATGGTAGGAGGTCTTTGAAAAGCGGAGGACGCATTCGCCTTCAATAGAATCCCGAATATCACCCTATAAACTCAATGCCAGCACGATAAGAAGTGGAAGAGGAAGGATATGAGGACGACGAAGAAAAACCCATACATGACTTCTACATGCATCAAAAATTGATTTATCGGATATTTTCGGGAGAAAAATAAACCTCGGCCTGGGTGAAACATTGCGGTGCTGTAACTTATAGAAGTTTCTGCACCTCAGAATTTGCTCTATACGTATATTAGGGTGGTGTTTATTTATGTAGTGAAAAATAGGACTTAAGATATTTAATATTGGACTTCTCTTTATCTCTCTAATGTAATCAAGAAGTATGAAATTTTATTTTATTTCCTTTAATTTTTTTTTAGGAGTTTGTGGAAATAAAACTGGTGCTATTCCAATTATATAAGCTGTAAATAAGGGAAGTGAATATTTAATTTTTAACGAAATTAAATTTAATATGATAATATTAGATGATAAACATAATAAATTAAAATTATTATGATTTTTTTATATAGCTAAAAAGCTATGATCTACTTAAAATTATAGACCAAACATCATTTTGCCCACAGGAATTGATAATAGTTATTCAAGTTAGAGTGTCATTTAGAGTGCGACAAGTTAGCTTCAGTGGTGATGAGTTGGAATGTATTTTCCGACTGATTTGTAATGTTCTGATTTTATAATTCAATACTAACACTTTTTTTCCAGCAATCTTGTTTACTATAGATGCTTCCATAGGTACTTGCGGTTGGCCATATTTTATATATTGTAATAGCACACTCATGAATTAAGCTAACAGGTTTTAGACTTAAAAAAAAGTATTGACAGAATTGTCTTGTATAAAAAGTCATTTCTCAATTTAGTATTTAGACTAGAAAATAAACGACAAATTATTTTTAACGCATAAAGATAAAATCCAACTGGAATGACAATTACATTTCTAAAGAAAATCGCAATTTAAAAAAAAAGGAAATTTAAAAGCGTCATCTGTGTTGTTAATTGTAGAACTACATTTTAAAGAAAATTGCACAAAGCTATGTTTTGACACGAACATTTTTTTATAAGTATTTATGCAAATGAGACATATTAAGTAGAATACAAAAAGGCAAATTGCAAATAGCAGAAGATTTAATTTATTAATCAAATATGTCTAATACAATGAATATAACCAGGAACGTAAATCGAAATTCCATGAGATATAACTCAAACGTTAAGTCACATTCCATGAGATATGCAATTTGATCCGTGGCAATTTGTCGTCAAGGAAGCACAAAAAAAAAAACAAAATATGTAAGTGTCATTTAAGAATATATGCTGTGGAAATAATTCTTCAGATTCAATTTTAAAAAAAAATATTTTTATATTACCATTATACATTTTTAAGGTACCCTGATGTCATATAGTGATGTAGTATAAATAAAAACTGTAATTAATATAAAATTGTAAAATTTAGGATTTTAATTAATATATGCCCCTGAAATTACTTTATATAAAAGACATTTATCTAAGCATTTTAGAATTAATGTCAATTAAAGAACATAATTATTCGGTTAATGACTCGTCAAGAAATTGTAACTTTACATTTATATATTTTTCTATTAATTATCTTATTCTAACACTTAAGTTGTCATTTATTTCAATATTTTACCTTTAAACACAATTTGATTTGCAAAATAGTATTTTCATTAAATAAGAAAAACAAAATTAGCTTCATATTACAGTGACAAATTTATTTAGCAAAAGCAAGTGAATAATAATAATAATAATAATAATAATAATAATAATGTTTATTTTGCCCAACAGATAAGTAGAATCCAATGAGGACAATATATTATACATATTAAAATAATAATACACATTTAATTATATAAATCAAAAAGAACAAACAAACATGAAACTAACATATGCAAAGAACAAGAACTTTATAGCAAATCCAAATTTGCTAAGGGAAAATTAAAGACGTAATAATGATACTATTATTGGCAACCTGTGCTGTAAGGCCTCTTTCACACGATACGGATTTTATCCGGTCCGATTTTATTGCTTTTTTCCGTGTAGTCTGGTAAAACATTACTTTAAATGCATAATTACACACAATACGACACGAAAAAGTTCGTATACGGTTGTCGTATACCAGCCGGATGGTTCGACTGAAGTTTCACGGTAATGTTTTACCAAATTATACGGAAAAAGCAATAAAACCGGTCCGGATAAAATCCGTATCGTGTGAAAGAGGCCTTACTATGAAAACCATGTCGGCACAAAAACATCCTTAATCAAAATATTGAAATATATACTCCTTATATATACTCCTAATATCACTCATTTCTTTATTGTAGTATATGTAGCCATGTACGCCGATACACGACAGTAGTATTTTAACTCATTAAAGATTTTATTAATCATCTAATTTTACATATAAGCTAAACTAGGTAAGTGCAACACTCGATCACTTATGCATTGTAGTGGTAGGGTACATCAATTCAAAAACAATTCTAGTAAATTTATTACAAACAAATAAAATATTGAAGACGAAGTAGAAAACACCAGTGAAACAAGCTACAATTAATGGTTCAGGATGTTGCATCATACTTTCACAACAAATTACTCAAAAGCTTTAAAACAATTAATGTAAGTATTCACATATAGTGTCAGATCCCGCATTTTTGAGCAAAAAAATTGAGCCGTGACAAAAGGAATTTTTTTGAAAACTTATTGCTAGTGACAATGACATTATGGAAAAAGGTTTAACACCTTATTTCTTATTAATATGTAAGCATATGCTGGTGTACAAGATTCAATTACTAGAGCCAATGACCAAAACTTGCCAATATGTGTGTAGTGTTATCAATTCCGTAGTTGTGAACGTTTTTGTCATTGTGGATACGTGTTACAAGAAACATTCATTGTATTTTGTTTATTTTTTTAAATTTTCTAAGGGACAAGTTTTTACTTGTAGTGGTTAAAAATATATTTTTTAATTTGGGCATTAATTGCTCTTTTTCAACTTAAGATATTCCAGTAGAAAGCCCTTTATAAACCTATTAAGTTTAACTTGTGTTTTTACCGTTAATTCTTCACTCCATTGTTTTTGCAAGGACTATAGCAGCGAACTTAGGAAGTTAGGAAAAGAAGAACAAAAAGTAACATTCCAGGAAAGATAGGTGTTTAGCTTTTAGAAATTCGTTTATATGCATTTCCAATACCGTATACCCAACAAAGAAAAAAAATAATGAAACCTATTAACCTACTAGTGCGTTTATAACTCATAAATGCACTCCATCTAGTATGTTTATAGCTTTATTGTAACATCAAATTAGAAAAAAATATTTTTAAGCAACAAAATAAAGAAGGTGTTTGAAAATTGCTTAATTTTGCTTCAGGTGGTAAAAGATATGACTTGGCTGTATCCCGGGTGTTATAATTGTGAACTAACTCATATTTGGCAAAAAATCGAAGTAATTGTTATGTGTGAAAACTGCACATATTAATATATAGAGCAGGTCAAATGTTATAGGTACCCTTGGTGAAATCAATGCATATCAGAATTTAAATCATTCCCGTGGTAGACATTTGAAAGTTTATAACCGCTCATATGGTTTTAAAATATTCTTGATGAGCAGTTTTTATGTAGTTACAGAACATAGGTGCATCTTTAAGCCTTCGAGATTTCATTTTCTTTTCTCAGCCAAGAAAACGAGTATTACAGATGTACTACAGGCACGCTAAAGCAGAATGAATTAATTATTAAGGTCTTTTAATGACATTTCGACATGTTCCTCTTAAGCCACACATCATCCTGCATACAAGGCTTTTGTGCCACAAATGCATTGGTTACGTCCACCGCTTGTCTCCAAAGCACAACACTGTATGGCAGTCTCAACTGTGTATTAGCGTAATATGGCTGAAGTTCCTCGTTGCATCCCAGATTTGAAGATCATTCCTTGCATAATACAAGCTGTTCAGCTTTGAAGTCACGAGGTCGAATTGGGACCCTTAAGACTGTGTAGCTGTGTCAGTCCCAGAAAGGTGATCTATTCCGTACAGGTATAATCAAGGCTATTAAAAGCAAATAATCTCGATAAACGGTTCTTCAGGTGCACGTACCTGAACCTAGTCTATGTACGTACTTCACCTTAATTTTGGATTCATCAGATCCAACAGCGTAATGTAGTGGTATAATTAAGACTAACTCTGCGGGCAATTTCTGGAAAAGAAATAGCACCTGCATGTAGCTCAGTAATCGGTCCATGTTCGAAAGGGGTTAATTGTAAGGCGTCTGTTGTCGTCTACGCGGCATCACTGAGGAACATAAATATCGTTTAAGCCGATCTTCATATATATATTTACAAAGTTTTTGAAAAATATTCAAACGATTTCCAAGTAGTACCCTTTTAAATGGAGGCAGTGTATATATGTCGATTCAGGATACCAAACCCAATTAATCAAAATAGGTACAGACGTTCGAAAACTCAAACAACACAACAATCAGTTAATTAATCCAGAGTGTTTCGTTTAACAAGAAATTAATCAAATTTAAACTGTATTCCAGAATATCCGGTTGTGAACTCGCTCCTTCATTCACAGCGGAACATATTTTCTTTAATGATGCCACAGAACAACTTAGATGTATATCGACATCGTAAATTTTCCGGGAAAACAAGTCGATAGATCTTGGAGCAGTTAGACCTTTAAACTGAAGTTTCAATTTGTACCGTTGATATATCTGCTCCGCCTTTCGATGTTTCCGATCCCCATTAACGTGCAAACCGTAGACGTTTTATAAATGTGGTTAGAATTGCCTTCGTCTAAACGACGGTTTCGAATAAAGGGATGAATGGGATTTCATTGATTTTTCTCTCTGTAATTATTTAGAACCAGGTCTTAATTAAATTTAACCGAAATAGAACGAATTGGTACAATCTGCACTGTAGTGGAATCTAAATTATACAAGTTCTCTTAATAGGAGTCCTGAGCGGTTTTGTAATCTTAATAGGTTTTAAAATTTTGCGAACCAAACAATGTATGGATATTCAATATGATAAATAGTTTATTGATTAAATTAATAACTGATATAATACCATCTACAAGAATAAAGTGGTGAAAGTGGGCATCAAGGTTTTATGCGTGAAGGATCGAGAGTAAGTCAAACTTGCATATTAAAACAAATACATAGTGCATGTATACAAATTTACAAATGAATAGGTTATTGCTTAGGCATCTTAACTCAATTGCATCTAAACGTAAAGTAAATTGACTTAAGTTGTTTAAGCAATTCAGCTGAGTGTGATTCAAGTGGTCTTCATTCACTTTAAATATATGTTTCTGAAATAAGATTATACGTTCCCCAGGAATTAATAAATCCGTTAATTAATTAAGAAGGTATTTCTGAGGAGCTATCTCTCCCCGAAAGTACAACTTATACAAAATAAAAATGAGAGGAGAATACGGATAAAAAACGCATAAAAATATGTAGAAATACTAACCCGCTAAATATAGCAAAAAAGTATCTATATAAGACTAGGTTTATTGTATGAGGAAAAAAATTAAATGAACGCGAAATTTACAATATAAAATCTATGTAAGTTCTTGTACAGGTGACTAATCATCATGGTGGTTATACATAATCACTTATGCATCTCTGGTAAGGTGGAGAGAAATGTAGTAGCAAATTGCTATAAATGAACTTAACAAGATACAAAGGCTTGCGTACTTAGAAATAACATGGGCAATGACGATTATACTTACAGCAGTAATGGAATGCTTTCTAGATCTCTCTCCTCTCCAGTTGGTGATAATGAGGGAGGCAAGAGTAGGGCATCTAGATATTCTAATAGAGTTCTAATGCAGATGTCCCACAGGGTTCTATTTTAGGACCTGTTTTGTTTCTACTTTATCTCTAGCGGGTATGAAAATTCAAAAAAAAAATCAAGTCAGTCGATAATTTGTAAGATAATAGAGATAGAACCATATGTATAACGCTCCAAAACATCTAAATTTCTATTAAGCTTTCCTGCTAAAAGATGTAAATTATTAATATCAAACGAATGTTCAACAAAATTATTAACAGAGAAAATTTCGTGGGGTCACGGTTTTTAGTATGAAGTTCTTTGAATCTACCAATTATTTTTCTTTCTATTTGACAACAAATTTTAATTTTTTTCTTTTTTCTTTAATAACTATGTACAGTTTTACTTTCTCTGATAGTGGTCATAATAACAATAAAAACAGATTTATTCTGGCACGTCAGGTTTTGGTACAAACGTGATTGAAAAATAAATTGAATAATATAAATTAGGTACATAAATCACATGGAACCGTATGCTATCGTTCTGTGTAAAATGTTTTTTTATACTGTTCTTTGGGTACTTTGTGATATTAATGTTCAACAATAATCAGCCAACATTTCACTGTTCCACTTCCCCAGATAACGTTTTTCAATAACAGAAATATTTTGATAAAATCTCTTGCGTTGTCATCACTGACGTCGCTGAGGTTCGGGAAAAGAAATCCAGGTGCGAATGTAAAAAATGTGTCTTAAGGCTCATATTATATCCCAGTTCATGGTAACTTTTAAGAAGTTCATTAACAATTGCTATGTAATTGTCAGATTTTGTATTTCCTAGAAAATTTTGAGTCACACTTTTAAAAGCATTCCAAGCACCACGACGTTCCAAGTTATTTAAAGTCTCTTCAAATTGTGCATCTTGTTGTAGACGTTTCATTTAGGGTCCTATAAAAATTCCCTCTTTAAGTTTTGCATTTGAAATATTGGGATATTTGTGTTGAAGGTATTGGAATCCATGACCATCCTTATTCATTGCTTCGACGAAATTCTTCATCGAACCTAATTTGATATGTAATAGCGGTAGAATATTTTTAATCAGGTTCCACTAGTTGCTTATGAATATCTTTTGTCCAGGAATATCTGAGCCTGACTGGCCAACTTTGACAAACGTAGTGGGAATTTCTCGATCGACTCTCCACTCACAAAGGAAACAGCAGTGCTTTTTGTACCCCAGTTGTAAAGCGAATAGATTTGCTACAACTTTGAGGTCAGCGCTGATATGCCATTTGTACATTTTATAATTAATTTTGTCGAGAAAATGAGTCATATTTTCATAAGTTTTCTTCATATAGACTTGCTTGGCCAACCGGGATGGATAGATAAACGGTTCTTATGTGAAGAAAGCAACTTTAAAAACTCAATTGCCGAAGAATCGATAACTAAACGCCATTCTTCTGGGTTGTGTTGATGACTCCGTCAGCATCAATCATCGACATTATTGCAGAATGAAAGACCTTATTCGGTTGAAAAATACTATGACAGTCTCTATGGCAATTACGAATACACTAAAATATAATGTGCCTGGAAGCTAACAGCTTCCATACTTGAAGTCTAGATTAACTATTTCGGCTTGAGTTTTTGACAAATGCAGATCTCGAATAAGGTCATTTAACTAAGCAAATGATTAAATGACGTCCGATATCTAGGAAAAATCTTCCTCTGCATCTGTCGATGGATATTTCACTCGAAACACTACAGGCTTGGTGCTGGCAAGCTTTCTGAATCAGGTATTTGACGAGTAAAAGAATACACACTAGCGGTCTACATCTTGTTCTTATTTTTGTTGCAGAAAACCGAAAGTTTTCGTGCAGCAAAAAATGACAATCAGACAAATGGTTCGTTTGTTCACGCAAATCATAAGTCTTGCAAATGGCATAGCGCTGTTCTTGCGTTTCACAGCGCCTCAGAATAACAGCAATATCGTGCGCAGATTGTGGAGGAGCCCATTCCTTGTGTGATATTTAATTTTAGCCAAAAAAAAAGAAAAAAAAAAAAAAAGTAGAAATATAAATTTTCTATTAAAGGCGGTAATATTCCGTTATGCTCGTGAGGTAGTAAATTCTCCACATACCATCAACGAAGCCGTTGAGATAATTTGAACACCCGCGGGACATTATGAATTAAAAAGACGTTCAGCTATCACAAACAGACTTAAATTAAATCTAACGAGGTGTGCGTAGCTCCTTAGCCCCAGAGTACAAATGGGGTGGTTTGAGTGCTGTGACGTTAGGGAACAGGCAAGCATGTTTAGGAGATGTCACTCAAATGCTCAGCGACTCTATATCTTGTAATACTGTTTCTTATATAAAAGTTCCTTTGAAATTCTGTAAAATTAATGTAATCTGTGAAAAGCATTTAAGATTATTAGAACAAATTTAATTAGTTTTCAGAATAGCAGGAAAAACGATATAAACTACATGTAATGGTGTAAAGTATGTAATGCTTTTCTTTTCTTCTGGAAATATGTATTTTCTTTTGTCCTGTTGATTGTACAAAGATTTCGAAAGAATTGCTCAAGTTTTAAGTAGTCAGTAGTATGGTACAATATTTATTTCCCACACAACCCAGTTGCAACTTTAAAACTCTCTCAGTTCTACAAATAAAGAATTTATCGTCCTGAAATCGATAACTCTTGTTTCGTGGAAATGATATAAAAACCGAACGCTATGAAAATAAAAAAAAATCGAAATAGGAGGAAGATTCGCTCCGATGATGGTAGAAAAATCGAACCAAAAAAAGAGGCATTTCCGATTAAAACCACCGGCGTACCAACTCTGCACGTAACTCAGAATCGAAGCCAGATGAACCGACTGGCGTTCATGGCAACAGTGCCGCTACGTGTACAGCTCAGAAAGAAAACGAGCACGCAGGAGCAGCAACAAGTAAGCTCTCAGGAGTATACGCCGTTCAGTTCCGTCGGCCATGATGGCTCCTCTTCTGGACGGCGCGGGCAGGGTAGGGCAGAGTGCGCGCGGCAGAAGAAAGCGAGAGGCAGGGGGACTCCTCAAGTACCGGAAACCCGGCTATCTGACGTCGTTTCGTCTGCTTCCGTTCCGCTCGGCGCATCCAAAACTCGACTTTTATGGGACAGCCAACGACGTTCGCTATCGACGGTCGTTATTGCACACGGACTTCGACGCTGCGAAATTCGAATTAGCCAGTCAGAGGTTGCGCCTGCTTGTAACTAGTCTTCTTCCTCAGTGCGAGATGTGAAAAGAGCAGCGATATACGTTTTTACGTGCGTATTCCGAACTGCTTCAGGAACTGGAGTATAAAGGTTAACGAGGCCGACGGCCCGTGCAAAATACCGTTTAGGAGATGAGGAATGGAATAGAGGAGCATGGAGATATTGGGTTTGATGCGCAAAGTTGCTTTGTGTTCAAATCAAATTCTATGGATAAAGTAAAAACTATTAAGTTTAATTAAGTTAACAAGCATGGGAATAGCATGATTACGGCTTTAGGGGGTTGGTTTATGATTGAGTTTCGTCTTTTTTGCGTGACAGGAAGCAGTATGTGACAATTACTTATCTTTCCGACGGATCGATCACCTGTGATTGTTAATTCTAATAGTAAGGTGAATAACATAGGAGTTCCGCAAGGCTCTGTTTTAGGACCAATCCTTTTTCTTCTTTTCATTAGCGACTTGGGCGTGTTATTTTCGGGATAACTTTCCGGGTAATGTATGCCGATGATGTCACCTTTTTGGATTCTGTCACCCTCTGACATTTCCCTCAGAGAGAATTGTAAATAAATTCTTAAGCTTTTTTCTGATTGGTGCAATTCCAATTTTTTTAAATATTAAATATATCAAAACCGTTAGTCTGAGGTTCCATAAACAGCACAAAAACATGTGATACGATCAAACTAACTAAAGATAATGAATCTTTAACTAACTTAGATAATACTACTTTCCTGGGTCTACAAGTTGATCAACATCTTAGTTGGAAGATGCATTGCGAGAACCTTGTTCATAAATTAAATTCTTTATGCTTCTTGTTTAGTCTGGCGAATGTACTGACTGCAGACCAAATGTTGGCCCTGTATCACGCCCAGGTTGAGTCAAGGCTTAGCTATGGGATTTGTTTGTGGGGGTTGTCTACCTCGGCGCCGGGCGTCTTTACGGTCCAGAAGAAGATTTTACGCATTACTCTCGATCTTTCATATCGAGCGAGTTGTCGAGATTCGTTTAAGCAGTGCGGGATTTTAACGTTGACAAATTTATTTATCTTAAATATCTCACTTTACATATTCAATAGAAAAGACAGCTTTCAGAGAGTCGGTCAAGGGCAAAGAGCTATTACTAGGCAATAGAATGATTTCTACATACCGTTTTATAAATATGATATAGGCATGAAGTCGCCCTCATGCATCGGTCTCAAAATCTACAATTCTCTCCCTCAGGAAATCAAAAATATTCATCAAGCTTTTTTTCCATTTAAACGTGCTTTGAAACCATACTTATTTCATCACGTTTTTTATGATCTAGCCGAATACTTTAACGCACCGCAGCTGTGATCTTAATTTTATTCTGTTGGTGAGTTGCTAATGTAATATTTTATATTGTTCGTCGTCTTTAGTTTTATACATTTATGTGTATTTGACCTCCCTCCCCTTTTTTGACAATTCCTTTAAAAAGAATGTAATTTTTTATATAGGAAATATATTATATTATTATATTATTATTAGCCAGAATTTTTTTTTAGAGGGGGGCCCACAAAAAGTCGATTTCAGATAACTATCGAATACGTAGAAAAACTCGATACTAATTTGATGATTGTGTTTATTGCATGAGAAAATTTGTCACACTTTGAACAAAGTAAACTCACGAGTGGACGGCCACTTCAGATTATTGCTGATTAAGCTGAAAAAAATTGGTGTGTGCGGCTTTTTGTGAATAGGCTTCAGATGAGTCAAAAAAAAAAATAAAAACAATTTTTTTTTGCACGGAAAAACCCTTTTTATCGTGTAAATTCGTATTTTACATCATTATATTGATAAAAAAAATGTAAAACAAACATTTGGCTGTAATAAACTGAAAGAATCTCATAGAAACTCCATTTTTACTCTTCTTCTTTCCCCTGTTAGAGTGGCCTTGCTAGAATTTGCAATCTCTTAATTCTCATTTACTTACAGATAGTTTCTTATACTTAAAGCGGTCCCAATTTTTCGTTTAAATTCTTGAATTTCTGTGTTTCCGCCTGTTGACATTTCATCTTGGGGGTTAGGACTGTTTGTTTTGGACAGAGTCCAATATTTCATGTCGCTATTATCGGTTCCACGCATCGATTCGTTCGATTGATCGTTGTTTCATTTAGATCCGTTTATCTGTATTACACTTTTCGACGTAGAGGCACTTTCCATGTCCTATTACTGTTTTAATTAGCTTGTCTTCGATGATTGCGCGACGTATTCATTCGTCCGTTTCCTGTTTCTTCTTGATTGTTGATAGACGCACTCTCACGAGTAAATCTTCCTATTTTTGGGAATTTTGGATATTATCACACATCTGTGGATTTTATTGGAACTTTACTTGAAATAATCATTGGCCGTATCTTCGCTTGTGTTCGAAGTGGAAATTTCGTGATTACTACGGCGGATGGGCCTGATATTTTGGGATATAATTTGAGAACCACGCGTCCGAAACGCCATTTTGTCCCTTGTTTCTGTTCTTCGTTGAATAACATCGTTAATTAACGGTAAGCAAAACCTTGTTACTTCTTTTATTTCACTAATTATAAGGTTTTCGTTGTTTTAGAGGTTTTTTTTATTCCCCCTTTATTCCTAATCTTGGAATCTTCCCTTCGTTTTGTGTAATAATAAATAAAATAAATAATAATAATACGATTTATTCCATTTTTACAAAAAGCACAGAACACGTCAAAATAAAAATCCTATACAAAAGTATAGATCAAACAGTATATGACAATAACATAAACTAATTAGATATAAAAACAGATAAACAACGTAATTTTGTAAAGTCTTGAGCACTTATATTAAAGCTTGATTACTCAAAGTGTTTCTAACACCTTTTTAACTGCGCGATGGAAAGTGATTTTATTGAGGCGAGGATATAGTTATAAATTTTAATACAACTGATGTATACATTTTTTCTGGATTTTTGTTCAAGTGGTGGTGGATGGCGGCAACAAGATGCTATGGTAAGTAACCTCTCGTATTATGCTGATGAGACAATTCATATGATTGAAAAATTCCCGGTAATGCTGTCTAACAAAAAAGTGCACATTCTAGACAAAATATAGATAAGGTAGGTAGAGTTATATGTATTATTAGATTTAAAAATATTAGAGCATGTGCAATTCCCAAAACATAGTCTAGAATACCACTTACCGTAGTAAGAGGATGAAAACTGCTGCCGCAGTGCTGACACTCTTGATAACACTCTTAATGCGTAAACAGTACTAATCAATTTACCAGCAAGTGTTCCTAGGTGATTCCCAATAGTTTAGAGTCAATCTGCCATTCCAAGAAGCCTGCAATACCTTCAGAGATGAGTGTGCGTTTCCGATGTTCTACTTACCACGGTTCATAAGGTTAAGTGAATTTTATGGGATTTTGTATTTACTTAAGTTAATTTAAGTGTGATTTTGACACATTTCTGCTATTTTTTTCCAGGTTCCCTTCCAATCACTCATTTACACTCGTCAACTTTCGGGCGGCATGTGTCACAAAGGAAGTGTTTTATCCACATACATCACTACCTGCTCAACAATGCCCTGGTAATCATTCAGTAAAGTAAAAATAGCAAGGCCCAGAACAGATCCCGCGGTACCAAAAGACCGTTGTTGCCAATCTGATCTTAGTTTGCCTTAACCGGTCTCATTATACGCGCTACAGCACTGTGTGCCTATCGCTCGACGAAGGATTTAATCAAATCTTAGAGCAAGCACGACCGAAAACCCAGCGCTCCAATTTGTCAAAAAGCAGCTGATGAATCTCAGAATAAAATGCCTTTGAACCGGTCCAACATTGTACAGGCGGTGGTTTCCTGACTGTTTAACACCTTCAATAATTTCTGTTAAAAGTTGAAACATGGCTCGAGTTGTTTATCGTCCGTATATAACCCATTCTGGGTGTCGTCAAGTATATCATTTTTTTTTTAATAAGATTTATTCATATCTACTTAAGATAATTTTTTACAAACGCTTGAGATATTAGATACAAGTGCTATCAGTCTAGTAACTTGTTAAATGCTGTCTTTCTCAGACCTTTTTGTATATTGTCTAATATAGCGAATTTTAATCTGTTTAGGAAATGTGCCATATTGAAAAGATGTATTAAGCAGCTCTGTGAGAGGTGTTGCAATATCCTCCGCACAATGCTTTAAGAGGCGCAAACGAAGGTACTCTTCATCCACACTCTACAGCTTGTGTTATTGGGCTCTTGGTATTATAACCTCTTGTTAATGCTGTTGGATTGAGTAAAAATGTTGGGTTAGATGTTGTGCCACATATTGCCGTTCTCGATTATTTATTGTCTATCGAATCAGGTGAAGGTGTCTGTTGAGTTCCCGATA